>MU228248.1:1092559-1107104 GCA_018584345.1 Thuja plicata | reverse complement strand
TCCATGAGCACACATCCACAACAAATGGACAAATCCAATGAACAAAATGGAGTTTGAATGAGCTTGTAGGAGGTTTGCACTTTCTTCATTTAGCTTATTTCAAGTTTTCATTTTATGTCTTAGCATGCATGTAATTTATATTATTAGTTTTAGAGTGTTTTAATTCGTTATGATGCTCCTTTACACCTAATTTTCATAGCTCGCATAACATAGTTGCCTGTTACTTGGATTTTTCACCCACTGATAAGTAAAGATCCTTCTGATATAGATAGTCTACCACTTGCATCTTCCATAGCTTATAGTTTTGGTCGTTGAACATATCAACCTTAAGCATGCCTTCCTCTACCATTGATCCCACTCAAATATGAGATTTCCTGCCAAATCGGTGAAATCTACGCCGCTCCAAAACCATTTGTTAGGGTTTAGGTAGATATGAGCAATAAACAATATTAAGATAACGCAGAAATAGAGAAGACAAAAAACAAATAACATAGAGATTTAAGGTGGTTCACCCAATAGGCAACATGTATACATGGATCAGGATGCACCATTATTCAAAATTTTGAATTAATTAAAAAAATTAAAAATAATTGATTTTTTATTTTTAACACTTTTGTTTGTGGAAGGTTAGAATTGTTAATTAATTTAAAAAATTTAAAAAATAAAAATATTATTATTTTTTATTTTTAAATAATCAAATATTTTATTCACTGGTGCATCGTGATCCCTGTGTAACCATTTCCCACCCAATATGGGCTACATCCACCAGAGAAAATAGTCGTCCACTTATTTTATTATCCAGTGAAGAGAAAATTACAATCTAATGATTTCATATTAGACTACCACTTATTTATAGGCCTTTTAGGTAGCTTACCAATGTCAATTTTCATAGGTCACTTAACAAATTAACCTAAAAAATACTTGACGAGTTAACAAAAAATCTTGACGAGTGTATAACATTTGCATGATTAGTCACCACATACCAACATTTATCTAATAAAAATTTGTGAAGGCCGTGTTCACGATGGCAACACTTAAGCCATTGTATTCACCATGAAGCCTTGTCAGCTCACCTTCTTGGTCAAGTTGCTCATCCTCACTACTTGTTGCTGCCTCTTTTTCAAGAAATTTGGCCCTATTTTTTTTTGTATTTTTTGAGGCCTTCTCACTACCCGAGCTACTTCCTTTTGCTACATTTACATATAGGTATTCTAGTACTTAGTTCTTATCCTCTTAAGAGTTGAACCATCTCTATCACGATATCCTTCATGTTGGCCTAGAACTCTTTGGTCTCCCTAATGAAATCTTGAGGATTCACCTTTTCTCTACCACACTTGGAAACCTCCTCCTTTTCTCGTTGTTGATATCTTGGATCCCTATTACTCAATAATCGAGAGGCAGGGAGGATGCCAAGCTCTGATATTATATGCTTAGATAAATGTTAAAAAAAATAAAAATTCCCTTGCAAGTTACTCAACCTTTGAAATATATTAGCACAATAAATTTACAAATATAGATAATGATTGTCTTCAATAATATTTCCAATACCACAATATAATCCTTGGTTCTTACAAACCTCAAGAACATAATTGATTAGATATGCAGATTGATTTCATTTCTATTCTCAAATTCACAAATACAGTTCAAAACATTGATATTCTCAAACAGAAGTAAAACATGATATCATATAACAATCACTTACAAGTCTTTGATTTACACAAATCTGGTATAGTTCACAATAGTCCCCTACAAGTCAATGACTTACTTAGACTTGTACAATAGTTAAAGATAGATTGCACCTTGGTAATGGTGCATCTCATAATAGTTTCCCTTGAAGCACTATTTATTCAACGTGTTGCATATCATTCTTCCCATATGGCTTCAAACTATTGATTAGAAGGAAGACATGATCCTAGATGAACCTACCTATTTTGTTTAACATGACAATAGCTGGTTTCATAGTCCTTAGGCTTTAATGGCTACTAAACTTTGCATCTATCTCCTTATTTATATTGCTCCTGCAAGATACGACACTCAAAATGAAAGGAAAGGGTAGTAATAAGTTGTGGTAGGTGAAAAGGTAGGGGTATCGCCCCACCTATAACGACTATTGATATTTTTTGCCCCAACAACAAAAGCATTTGTTTAATGCCTTTGCAAAACAAAACTCTTTGATACCTTCTCCAACCAATGGACCCATATAAATGCTTTTTCCTTCCTACATTAGCCTCAAAGAAAAACTGCCACACGCTATGCAAGTCGGCCTATAGAGTCATTTTAGTAAAATTATTTAATCATGCATCCTTTATATTTTAGTTAATTATTTAATGTCATGGATTGACAGTGTTGGATTGATCATACGCTTTTGGATCTTGATTGTGTATAGATTTTTGAGCCAACGTTTCGGGTCACACTCTATGAACTACCATTAGGACAAAAGAGAGCTCAAGGGGATGAGAAATATATAGGTTGCAAGACTCCCTTAAAAAGATAAGAGAAGAGGTAGGAAAGGAATGAGCATGCAAACCAAAGTAGAGAAGAAAAAGAAAATTGGAAAAAATAGTTGATAAAAAAAGCCCAAAAGGCCTAAAACAAATAAGGAAAAATAGAGAAAATAGTGAGAAACAGCCAAAGACGAGATAAGAAGAACCAAACCAAAAGAATATAAAAAAAAATAACAGAACTAAATGAGAAAAAAAGAGAATGCATAAAAAGATAGTAAAATAAAAAGAAAGAAACTAAACACACACACACACACCGCATGAAAAGAAATGAAGAATAAACACAAATCAATAAAGAGAATATAGGAATAAAAGGAAATATAAAACGTAGGGCACACACACGTGTGAATGTGTGTGTGTACATACATACATACATACATACATACATATATGTATGTGTATGTATATGTGTGTGTGTGTACATGTTCATGTACATCGGAAACGATCAACATTCAATGCTTATAAGGAAACATGTAAAATCATAAATATAAAATGAACTCAAAATCAGAGAACTTCAAAATAGACAATTACAAAACAATTTAGGTGATTTTTTAATTCAATTCAAGAGAAGAAATCTAGATCGATAAAGATCATCATTCTCCTATATTTTAAGATTGGGGTACTTCAAATATCAAATTTTTCATATTAAATTTCTGGTCGGCAATATCTATTTTAATATCCACTGCCTACTCAATTTATGGCCCTAACTAAGTCTAAATCATTAGATATTCCAGATTCAAGGCTTGTCTACTCCCATAAAAATGGATTCTAATTCGCCTAAGAACTAAATTCATGACCAAAACTAAAGCTACAAGGGAATGCTCAATATATTTACATCTTGTAGTTTTTCTCAGTACAACCAGACTGAGGAGACAATCCAAAAGGGTACAAAGAAAATAAGTTTAGAAGAAACACTAGCTTGAATTTAGGGCTTGGTGTAAAGACTACCATTATCACTCATCTGAAATTCTGTAGCATTCGGGTGGTGTTGAAGAGACATCCTAAAGCAATGGGAGGCCTGAGAATATTGGTCCAGCTCCATGAGGATCTGCATCATTTCCATCCATATCCCCTACTAACTCAAATTTTTGCTCCAACTCCAAGTATAAATCATTAATCTCTCCAAATTCAAGCTTTCATAGTTCATAAATGTTGCAAACAAACATATCGGAAATGATCAACATTCAAGTCTTATAAGGAAACACATAAAAATATTAAATATAAAATGAACTCATAATCAGCGAACTTCAAAATAGACGATTACAAAATAATTTAGATGATTTTTTAATTCAAATAAAGAGAAGAAACCCAGATCGGTAAATAACATCATTCTCCTAGATTTTAAGATTGGGGTACTTCAAATATCAAATTTTTCATTTTAAATTTCTTTTAGGAAATATCTATTTTAATATCCACTACCAACTCATATTTTGGCCCTAACTAAGTCTAAATCATTACATTTTCTAGATTCAAGGCTTGTCTACTAGAGATAACTACTGGCTACTAAAAAAAAAAGATTCTAATTTGCCTAAGTACTAAATTCTTGACCAAAATCAAAGCTACAAGGGAATGCCCAATATATTTTCATCTTGTAGTTTTTCTTAGTACAACTAGGTTGAGGAGACAATCCAAAAGGGTATAGAGAAGACAAGTTTAGAAAAAACTCGAGCTTGATTTTAGGGCTTGGTGTAAAGACTATCATTATCGCTTGCCTAAAATTATGTAGCATTCGGGTGGTGTTGAAGAGTCATCATAAAACAATGGGAGGCCTGGGAATATTGGTCTAGCTCCATGAGGATTTTTCCCTTAAAATAGAGGCTTTTGGGGGTGGCTTGGATCTATCTCAATGCCCTGTTAACATCTTGGAGTGCGTATTCTAGGTCTCACAGCCTGATTCGAGCCTCCGCATTATTGGAAAGAGCCAGACACACCAACTTGTTTAGCTCTACGTTGTTGGAGGCTTCTTTTAATTGGGTCTCACAGTGGTCGATGTATTGAGAATACAGAGCTATGACTACTTCCCATTCTTCTCTCATAAGTAGCTCATTGGCTTTGGATCGTGGATCGAATCTCCTTGCCATCTTCCTGAATCTACATGGTTTGCACTTCACAAGAGCCCAAATGATTATAGTGGATCCTCTCTCAAAAAATGAATTACTCAGAAATTTTCCATTAGTGATGCTCTAGGAGATGATCTGGCTTAGGAATGATAAAACAGTTCTCAAACACCTGGTTTCTGGAAACGCTGCCATGTAATCTCAACATGCATGTGACGCGTGAAAAGTAGACACCTTGAACAAAATGCCATAAATTATGGAAATAGAAAATACCATTGGGAAAAATCCAAATAGCCAATGAAAAAATGAGAATTAGTTGTGCAAAAATTTAATTTAATAGAAATATTGCTTACGACATTAGGTTGAGGTAGATTGCACATTTTATGAGAAACCAATTAATAGGGAAAAGGCACGTGAAAACATAGGTCTCCCGCCTAAGGGCAGGGACTCAAAAGGAAAGGAAAGGAAAGGAAAAAAAATAAAAAATGACAAGACATTATGCAGAAAGAGATAATAGGAAAGTGGGTGATGAGAGCGAGACCAAGAGGAGGAAGGAAGGAACAAGAGGTGAAAAGATATATCAAGAAAGGGTGCGATGGTGGCGATTGATGAAAGATAACAAGGGGTGCCACGAGGGACTTAAAGTCCACCCTTCATCCCGGTTAAGATTGGAAGGATGGTTAAAGATCTCAATAGCCTCCTTAAGCTTCCTCTTAAAGAAATTATACTCTCTAAAAAGGATTTGGGTGCTATCAAAACATATGTGATCCTTGGTAGAGGAGTGCTCCACCAAGGTAGACTTAAGCACGTGCTCATGCTTAAAGTCAACATCACGTTCTTTGATCTTAGTGCTAAAAGAGCAATTGATTTCACCAATATAAAGAGAATCACAAGAACATACCACTTTATAGACCCCCGGATTCAAAAGTATATCCCTAGGGTCTTTAAGAGGAGGGATATGACTCTTCAGGGTAGAGAAGGGTTTACAGGCACATCGAAGACCTTTTTTAGAAATAATTTTGGAGATTTTGTGAGAAAGGCCTCCAACAAAAGGAATGGACACAACAAGGAGCATCATAGTTTTGGAGGAAATATGAACAAACATGGTACGTTAATTGATGGATTTTCAATGCCCGATTAACTACGAGCAATGCCATTTCCCTCCCAAACATAGATGAACAACAATCGTCTCCCCTGAGCATATGATATATATTGATCTAAATAATATTATTCAATTGTTATATATTTGAATGAGATCACATATCTCATTATATATATGCAAGAGGTGCCCTTTCACCAAGGGACACCATTCTTATATATTATTATAATTGTAAATTAAATAATTATATTAATATATTATAATATTAATATATTATAATATTAATATAATATCAATATTATCAATAATTATATTAATCAATATAATAATCTTATCATAATTATTATATTATGTTATTAACGCAAGGAGGGATGGATAACCAAGGCCCAAGGCACTCTCAGCTACCAAACCAACTTGCAGACACAACTCGGAAGCAACACACAAAGAAAGGGAGAGAAAGAAAACATAAATTTATATTATTTCATCAAACATCCTACATGTCAGGTTGTAAGGCCTTCCGGGTTACGGCCATATACATTCAGATCTTTACAGAATAATCTTCATACATGTGAGGTCACAGACTTGCGATCCAAATCTTCTAACTCTTCACTACTCGGAATTGCCTCCGAAACTACCCCCCTTCAATCTAAGAACACACATGAAATATATACAAGATTCCACCAAAGAGGTCGGCACCAAAGATCCTAAAGATCCAACATAGCAAACAACAAAGACCCAGATTTAGGTCCACATGCATCCCAATGAGAGACCCCAATGTTAATTACGCTACGAAAATTAAATGCACATGTCGGCCAAAAGATCCAACATTCAAAAACCAACTCGGTGAGAAAGACTATCGAGTACAGAGATCAGTCAGTGAAACCACCGAGCAGTAAAGAACAACCACCGAGACCTCGTCGGTAAAGCCAGGCAAGATAAGTAATCGAGCCCGAGCAGTGAACCAACAAACCTTCAACTAACCAAACAAGAACGGTTACCGAGCACTTCACCGAGAAGTCTCCAATAAGCTACCGAACCAAAACAAACATATTTTTGGTTGATGCAGGGTTGCCAAGAACCCAAGATGCTCCTTCATCAGACACTTGGGGTTAAAAGAAATGATTCTTCAAATCATGAGCCAGGTACAACTTGAATTGAATCCAACTTATATTGAGAAATCCAAGATGAGTTTTCAATCGGTCTATTCTTCCACTTTACTAGATATTCCATGTAATATTTACCTCTTGTACTTCTGCCAACTCATTGCTTCAAAATCTGCTCAACTTCCTCTATTTGTTTCTTAGGATAATCACTCGATACTATCACTTCTTCATTGGATTCATGATACACATACAAGTCTGAAATGTTGAATATAGGTGATATATCCATGTCATTAGGTAATTCTACTTCATAAACATTTCCACTGTCAAACCTTCTCAATATCTTGCAAGGACCAAATTTCTTCATCTTCAATTTACTGTATGTTCCAATAGGAAATCTTTCTTTCTTTGAATGAACCATAACTGCATCACCAACTTCAAAAGTCTTGTCTTCTTGATCTATCTGCACTATCCTTGTATTTATGATTACTCTGCTCCAACTTATGTTTCACTTCCTCATGCAATGTCTTCATAAACTCGACAATTTTTCTCCTTCATCTCTCCTCTTTTCTTCTCCAACAATATCTCTTAAGTATGATACACCTCTCGACTGTGTGCCATGAACAATCTCAAAAGGTGTCTTTCCACTACTTCTATTTATTGAACTATTATATGCAAACTCTGCTTGTGCTAACATCAAATCCCAATTATTCGGCGTGTCTCCAACCAAGCATCTCAATGAGTTACCCAAACTTCGGTTTACAACTTTTGTTTGTCCATTAGTCCGTGGATGAAATGTAGAACTATACTTCATCTCAGTGTCCAACTTCTTCCAAAGTGTTTTCCAAAAATAGCTAACAAACTTACTGTCTCAGTCAGATTTGATACTCCTCGGTAATCCATGCAATCTGACAATCTCTTTGAAGAAAAGATCTGCTATATGCACTGCATCTGATGTTTTTCTACATGGTATGAAATGTGTCATATTGGAAAATCTATCCACAACAACAAATATGGAACCATTACCTCTTACTTTCCTCGGTAAGCCAAGAACAAAATCCATATTGATATCATTCCAAGGTTTCTTAGGAACATAAATTGGTGTATATAATCCAGTATTCTGACGTACTCCTTTTGCAACTTGACAAACTGCACAAATTTTCATAAATTTCTGAACATCCATATACAACTGAGACCAAAAATACATGTCCTTAAGTAAACTCAATGTCTTATCAATTCCAAAATGTCTAGCCAAACCAATACTATGTTTTTCCTTTATCAAATTGATTCTCATTGATTGTCTCGGTATACATAACTGAATACCTTTAAACAACATATCTTCTTCTATGAAATAGTCTTCAAACTTACTCAGTTGATTTGGAATAGGTGCTCTGCACACTCTCCATGGCTCTAAAAAATCAGGATCATTTTCATACAAGTTTTTCATATCATCAAAACCAAGAACCTCAATTCTCATTTCAGTCAACAAAGATCTTCTACTCAATACATCAACAACTTGGTGAGAAACTCCACTCTTATGCTTGATCACAAATGTGAAATTCTATGAATACTCTACCCATTTCATATGTCTCTGATTCAACTTATTCTGACTACCCAAATATTGTAAAGCCTTATGATCAGTATACAACACAAATTCACTCGGCATCAAATAATGTCTCCATTTCTTCAAAGCTTGAACAATAGCATAGAATTTGTGATCATAGACAAAATATTTCCTTTTAGCATCATTCACCTTTTCACTAAAGAAAGCAACAAGTTTACCTTCTTGAGTCAACACAACTCCTATTGCACTGCCACTTGCATCACATTCAACTTGGAATACCTTGTTGAAATCAGGCAGGGCTAACATAGGTAATTCAATAACCTTTTGTTTCAAAGTCTCAAAACTCTTATTAGCTCCATGTGTCCATTTGAATTCTCTTTTATCTCCTCTCATTGTCTCAGTCATAACATTGAAAAACAAACTAAATTTTTGATAAACTTCCTGTAAAAACATGCCAATCCATGAAATGTTCTTACCTCACTCACATTCTCAGGTCTAGGCCAATCAAGTATAGCTTCAACCTTTTCAATATCCATTTTCAAACCATCTTGCTAGATCACAAACCCTAAATACACAAGTTCTTCTTTCACGAAGGAACACTTTTTCAAATTTATCTGCAACTTTTCCTCTTTCAATCTCTGCAACACTTGTCTTATATGCATCAAATGCTCTTCTCTAATCTTACTGAATATCATAATATCATCCAAGTACACAATCACACATTTATTCAATAATTTCTTCGAAACCTCATTCGGGAGCCTCATAAATGTACTCGGTGCATTAATTAAACTAAAGGGCATAACCAACCAGTCATACAAACCTTCTTTTGTCTTGAAAGCAGTCTTCCATTCATCACCTTCTCTAATTCTGATATGATGATATCCACTCTTCAAATCAATTTTGGTAAAATATTTTTCTCCACTCAAACAATCCATTATATCATCCATCCTCGGTATAGGAAATCTATACTTAACTATGATTTTATTAATAGCTCTTGAATCACTGCACATTCACCATTCTCCATTCTTCTTAGGTGCCAATATCGCTGGTACTGCACATGGAATCAAACTTTCTCTAATCAAACCCTCGTTCAACAACTCGTGAATTTGTCGGTTGAGTTCCTCATTCTCGGTTGGTATCAACTGGTGTGGTGTCTTGTTTGGCAAACTAGCTCCAAGAATCAGATCCATATAATGACTAATATCTCTCATCGGTGGCAAACCATCAGGTACATTATCTAAAATGATCTCCTTGTACTCGGTGAGAAATTTCTCAACTTCTTTAGGAACTTTATCTTCTATGTTCTTACTTGGCTTGTTAGGAATCAAATCATAACAAATATCATTCCTTTTCAAATCCTTAACAAACTGTCTACCTTCCATCAAACAAATTTTCACAGATGTACATATCTCACCAACAAATTCTTCAACCAAAGGTAACAAGATTTGCTTCTTGCCATCAACCCAAATAGTATATTTGTTCACTCTTCCATCATGTATAGCATGTCTATCATATTGCCAAGGTCTACCCAATAAAATATGACAAAAATCCATTGGCATAATATCACACAACACCTTATCATAATACTTTCCAATTTTCAGATTCACAAAACATTGTTCACTTACCATCAGTGTGTGTTCAGCTTTGATCCATGAAATCTGATAGGGCTTGGAGTGCTTCATTATTTCCAACTGCAACTTTGTGACCATCTCCTCTAATACCAGATTCTCTAAGCTTCCACTATCAACAGTTACATTCCAAAATTTATTTGCAACTTTACATCTAGTCTTGAACAAACTTTTCCTTACATGATCTTGCTTATTATTCTCACTCCATAATATTCTTTTGACCATTAGGTTTCCTTCCTTTTCAGGTTCATTTGGTGAGTCTTCTTTCACCAAAGCATTTATGCTACTACCAACTTTCTTTCTTGCATGTGTACACTCAGAAGATCTATGTCCTTCTTCACCACAATTGTAACAAGTTCCTTGGAACCCTCTTCTGCTATAACCACCTCGGTAGGAATTACCTCTACCTCTGAATGAATTCACACCTTTCCACTCGGTCTTACCCTTGTCTTGATCTGTTTTTTCCTGATCAGGTTTGTCATTGTCTCTATTAGATCTACCTCTTCCTCTAGGTAATCTACCTCTTCTTACTCTTTGCCTTTGTTCATATCTTTTGTTCAATTTCTCCTCAGCTTTTAGGCCAAACAAATATGCTTCTTCAATACTCTCCATCTTTACCAAGTTAATCTCATCTTGTACACAACTTATTAATCCATTCAGATATCTTGCTATTCTTTCCACTTCATCTTCAACATGTCAAGATCTGATGTCTAACATGTAAAATTCCTCTGTGTAATCTTTTACCAAGCTATCTTTCTGCTTCAAACTTTGTATTCTCCTAACTAGGTTAATCTGGTAATCACAAGGTAGAAACTTGCCTTTCAACTTGTTTATCATCTTATCTCATACCTTGATCTTGTCTTTACCCTTCTTCTTTTGATCAAATTGCAGATGTTCCCACCACAAGGATTCATGAGCTTTCAACTTTGTACTCACAATCTTCACCTTTTTCTCCTCTGATACATTCTCATACTCAAAGTATTTCTCCATCTCGGTTATCCAGTCTATCAACTCATCCGAATCTAATTTTCCACTATACTCAGGAGGATTAAACTGAGGTGTGGACTTCAAACTTGTCAATGCTCGCAGGAATCTCTCTTGTTCCTAATCCATCATAGGTGCAGGTGCGACTTCTCCTTGCACTTCTTCAACTTCATCATCACTAACATCCTTAAGATGTCTTCCTCGGTGCTGGGCTTTCTCAACAGCTTCCAATCTTGCAACGATCTGTCTTAGTATATCATCTAGATCTAGATATGCATTTCCTCTTCCACGAACCATCTTGAAACCCTCTACAATTGTAAGTCAGATCACAATCTGCTACCCTACAAAAAATATCACAAGGGTTCAAAAGAAGGAACCTCAGATCTCACCTTTGCTCTGATACCACCTGATGCAAGGAGGGATGGATAACCAAGGCCCAAGGCACTCTTAGCTACCAAACCAACTTGCAGACACAACTCAGAAGCAACACACACAGAAAGGGAGAGAAAGAAAACAAACTAAATTATTTCATCAAACATCCTACATGTCGGGATGTAAGGCCTTCCCGGTTATGGCCATATACATTCAAATCTTTACACAATAATCTTCATACATGCGAGGTCACAGACCTGCGATCCAAATCTTCTAACTCTTCGCTACTCAGAACTGCCTCCAGAATTGCCCCCTTCAATCTAAGAACATAAACGAAATATATACAAGAGTCCACCAAAGAGATTGACACCAAAGATCCTAAAGATCCAACATAGGAAACAACAAAGACCCAGATTTGGGTCCACACGCATCCTAATGAGAGACCCCAACATTAATTACGCTACGGAAATTAAATGCACATGTCGACCAGAAGATCCAACATCCAAAAACTAACTCGGTGAGAAAGACTACCGAGCACAGAAACCAGTTGGTGAGACCACCGAGTAGTCAAGAACAACCATCGAGACCCCGTCGGTAAAGCTAGCCAAGATAAGTAATCGACCTCGAGCAGTAAACCAACAAACCTTCAACCGATCAAACAAGAACGGTTACCGAGCACTTCACTGAGCAGTCTCCAACAAGCTACCAAACCAAAACAAATATATTTTTGGTTGATACAGGATTGCCAAGAACCCAAGATGTTCCTGCATCATTAATATAATAATTATTATATTATCATATAAAATAAAAATTATACAATATAATTATATTATCACATAATAATATAATTATATTATCTATGTCGGCCTATGGATTCTGACCACAACTACAATAAAATCAACACTCCCTCTTAGCTAGGGAGGAATCCCTCTCGATAATAGATAATCGACCATTGTCTCAAGTGATGCAATGCATCTCTTGAGATGATCATATGCCTTTTGGTTTGTCCTCTTGACGCTACCTGCAACACTCCCTCTTAGCTAGGGAGGTATACTTATTTACAAATTACATTTCCTTATTGAAATAATTGACCACAATGACTACATCCATATGTGGAAAGATATCACCTCTTGTGATATCATTAGAGCTTATCCATAGATATCATCTCACGTGATATCCCCCATTATGGCTTTCCATAAATATCAATGGCTTTCCTTTGTAGACACCTAAATTTGGTTAAGCAAATCAAACACAGAATGAAGTGAGCAAATCAAGCAAAATCATGAATTAATTGAATAATCAAAATCTTGGATTAATTAAATCAAAATAATATATTAATTATGCAATTGATATTAATCAATTAATTGTATAGTTAAATCCAAATTAATTTCAACCTATTCAAGGCTACACATGGCTAAACAAATTAAATAAATCAATTAATTTAAATCCTTTTATTCCTCACCCACCACATGGGCAAATCAATTTCAACCAATAGGAATTAAGGACTGGGCTCACATGGATCAAGCCCAAAGTGATTCTCCATCACGCATCTTGGAGTTGCATCTTGACCACTCATTTTGCCCCCTTATTTGAAACCATCATTTAAATTGTCTTAACTTTTGAAGCAATCAACTCAACCTAACCCTAATCAAGGTTAAATCAACTCTACCCACTACCCTTGGGAAATCCTTTCAATAGAGGCCATTTTTAGAGAAAAAATATAACACACATTCATGAGAAAAGTATCATCACTATAGGCATTTTGATTGGAGTTCATAGCATTTTAGTTTGATTCAAAAAGCAAATAGTGATCAATCTTGAAGCATTTTAGGATAATTTGAGCTAAATAGGGTTAAATCACATCAAATAGCTTCAATTTCTCATTACTAGGGCTGTCATTAATGGATGTTCAAAGCTGAGAGCGTAGTATTTTCTTTCCTAGATAGAGAGCCATGAGATGCTCATTGTTCATTTCATTTCAATTAGCTTAATTTGTAGATTTCAAATTTGAATTGATGAGTAACAATATTAATTTCGTGAAGGTATGATTTTCATATACACAAATGGCACTACGTTTACCTCACGTAATATCCACCATTATTGCTTAAACATATATATCTCCTCACATAATATCCATCATTATGGCTATCCATAAATATCACCTCACATGATATCCACCATTATGGTTATCCATAAATATTACTTCACGAGATATCAACCTTCATTGTGAGATTGTCACAAATGGCACTATGTTTACCTCACGTAATATCCACCATTATTGCTTAAACATAGATATCTCCTCACATAATATCCACCATTATGGCTATCCATAAATATCACCTCACATGATATCCACCATTATGGTTATCCATAAATATTACTTCACGAGATATCAACCTTCATTGTGAGATTGTCACCTCATGTTGATGGTAAGATGCACAAGTGTTCATCTATTCACCATTGTGAGATCGTCACCTCACAATGATATTCACCATGGCTCATCCAAAGGGTAAACACACAAGTACAAGAAAATCACCACGGACTCTCTCACGTGGTGTTGTCATGGTGTCACACACATGACATCCACCATTAACCATATCCGAGGGTGGATCCACCATGGCTACTCTCATAGGGTGGAACAAATGCTTTCACCTCAAACTTCTCTCTTACAGAGAAGAATATCTTAAATTTCTTCGTCTTAGAGAAAAAATGCATTACGATACATCTCAAGAAATCATTGATGCTGAGACTCCCTCTCAACAAGGGCTGCATTCTCCACAACTCCAAGATTGTCTCAAAAAATGTACAAATCAACTTCACTTTGGCAAGAAGTTTGGTGAGAATATTAGTCGTTCATGCATAGGTGATAATGTACCTCAACTAAATAGCATTATTTTACACCATATATAGTTTGCATCACTCTTGATGATGATGAAGGGTGCTCCCCTTAATGCCACACACACATAACAGAAACAGAGAAGCAACAACTATTTGCAAGAACAGAAAATGAGCTTCTTATTATCTCCACAAATGTGGAATTACAAACTTTCAGAATTACAATATGCAAAGCCACATGGGCATTCCCCTTACAATATTCTGTAGGACAAAGTCTTGAATTATTACCCAGATCTACCTAGAACTGTCCCGAACTGCCTAAGACAACACTACGGGCCTTCTTTATATAGGCAATTTCCACCGCCCGAGAAGGTTCTAGAAATTTAGCCCTTAGGGCCGACCAAA
>MU228248.1:1068295-1081957 GCA_018584345.1 Thuja plicata | reverse complement strand
AAGTTGACTGAGAATCCGGTGTTTCATGATAGGTCGAAACATATTGACATCAGGTATCACTTCATCAGGGATTGTGTACAGCGGGGGATTGTTCAGCTACAATTTATACCTACAGATCAGTAGGTAGTAGACATTCTGACAAAGGCACTGGGGAAGGCAAAATTCATCTTCTTCAAAGATAAGTTGGGTGTTGCACAGAACAACTTCCTCACTAAGAGGGAGTGTTAGTTTGGTAGCTTGGACAATTGTTCTTCCATTTGCTAATAATTATTTATTTGACTCTTTGTAGAAACTTCTAGTTTGTAGAAACTTCTAGAAGCCGGAAACTTCCAGAAAGTTATTGATGAAGTCAAGATAATCTTAGCCATTAAGATTGGATCTTGGAGGGATTATAAAAGGGGGTCAAGGGGCATTTGGAGAAGAACAAGTTGAAGAAGAAACTTGCAGTGTTAGCAAGGGCGTAGTGATAGCGTTTGAGAGATAGCAATGGAGGAATATCAGCAAGAGGAGTTAGGAGATTGCCTGAGTTCTGCCAGTGAGAGGCAAGGAATTTTGTATCTCTTAATTTGCTAAAGTTTAATATATTTCTCATCTACAGTACTGGTTTTTCCTTCGGGGTTTTTCCAGGGACAATTTGTCCAAAAATATTGTGTCTTTGTGTTGCATGTTTCTTTTCGTATTTTAGTGAAGTTGCAGTTGTGTTATTTTTTGATATTCAACTGTAAATTTATTTCCAACAGTTAAATAATCTTTATGAGATAGGAGATTAATAATCAGTGACTGCAATAGAAATTTTCACGTCAGATTCCCTCTGAATGTTCTTTGGAACAATTTAAAGTTCATATGAACCACCATCAACATCTGAACAAATCGGAACAACATTCTCTGGTGGGCGGCAAGACAATGGCATTGGTCCTTGATTCATATCCGTAGAACCACTCATCCTTATGGGTTGATTTCCTTGGTAACCATTGAGAATATTTGACCGAGGAGGGATGTCAAGAGATCTTACATATAATTTTGATTCAAAGCTTTTGGATTGTGCCAGATCACTATCTTGGAATCCCCCAACTGAGTTTGGAGATTCTTCTTCACACGCATCTTCTCTAGGCTCTTCAAGTTCTCCTGAGACTATTGCTCGTATCACAGATGGAACAAGATAGAGGGACTTATCATGACTCATCTTTATGCACCTCGGGAGATGATGTCGGCATGTTGTGGTGGCAGGAATCACCCGAACACATCTATCGATATGTACAGGTGGCAGAACTGAATCTGATAACACTTGTCTTAAATTGTTGAGCCTGATAACTAGATCGTCAATATATAGTATCGTTCCCTCTATTCTTATTTGGATATTTTAAGTGGTGAGATAACCATGTCTGCTACAGATATCTGTGCACTTCCTCTTGTGCATAGACCTGATAATGAATATGGCCTTGTATATTCTTTCAGCATGGAGATCCACTTTACATAGTATTCTAAGAAATACATTATCATAACATCAATCTCAGATATCGCTTGCAAAGAATTTTCTATCTAGCTCTACTTAAAATTTAAATATTATCTTCCCTCTTTAGGAAAAACCCGATATCAAAAGAAGCATAAAGTTTGTGATTTGTAGTAGGGGCTCAAACTGAAAATTTCATTTATGTAGGTAATGCTTTCTATGAACAAAGAATCTATACTATTTATTGAAGCATTCTTGTAACTCTTTTGAAGATAGATGTCATATTATAAAGACAGAAACCCGCTATTCCATAGACTGATATTTTGTTAATATTTCAATATTTTTGTCAGATATTGTTAGGTGACAAGTCAATCGATACTTAGATTATGTCATCTCTTCTTCATGAGAGATTGTAAATTGAATGAAACATGTCCTCACATTATCTCCAACAACACCCTCCATCGCTGCTCAAACCACAGAGGTTATGATGAAGAATACACAGAGGTAGCACATATGTGCCTTGTGGTTACCAATAAAAAATCTTTGCGAGTGGCATGATGTCATCTCATTGCTACGCGTAGGCTCTCACATAGCCCTTTTTATGGTCACCATATGTGCACATCCTTTGGGAATGAGGTGGCACTTGGAGTCTCACCAATAAATGTCGCTGCTAAATCTCATCACCCTCATATGTAGTCTCCTTGAATATGTAACCAACCTCAATCTTTCCAAACTCCATTCCCTTAGTACGAATTTAATCAACCTTGTGTTAGCCAAAACTCTGACTTTATCATGAATGATTTGTATCATGAATATTGGAGCCATGTGTAGAGGAGCTATGAAGCACTTCACAAGAGATAATTACTTTTATCTCAAGTGATATAAGACCATGTTTAATTTTCTATGTAGAAGTTATTATGTATCTATATTCGTATGCAAGATATTTATGTTGGAATCACTTTCAGCAATATATTCGATAATCTTTATATAATCTAAATTGTAATATCTTTGTGATCATCTTATAATCAATACAAAAATATATTTGATAATCTTTATATAATCTAAGTTGTAATATCTTTTTGATCATCTTATTATCAATACAAAAATATATTCATTAATCTTTATATAATCCGTAGAATATATATAAATAATATCAAACCAGTACCCTGAAGTTCTTGCACCCTCAAATATAATTACTATGATTCCAAGTGATCTTAATACCTGACCGAAAGTGCACCAGGTCCCATAAATCTGGTTGCCACTATTAGTTCGTACCTCATGCACTATTTCATAGGATATGTGTGTTGTGATCCCATATCCTTCGAGGAATCGAGCTCACAGAACAAGGATCTTCCGATGGGTCCTTTATTTATCATGGGAATTTTGAATCAAAACCTTCTCATTTGTTTCCACCCAATCTCCATACACAGGATAGGAAGTGACTATTGCCAAACCTTGGGTTAATTGTCGAAAGAAGAATCTACTCTTTCTCCCTCATGTTCAGATTCTGTATTGCAAGGTCTTATTTGAAAGTAGTTTTCGGTTTGTACAAGTGTCAAACTGACTCAGATATTTCAACCAAACAACTGAGCTTGATAGTTGTCCTCTCTGATACTTGTTATGAAGCGATAATTATATCCATATCGTGGCACCAATAAATAGTTTGAATCTTATTTTAGTACCATTTGAATCTATGTATAGTCGTTGAGGCCGTAATTTTCATAACATCATTCCATTAAATGAACTGCTTCAGAACATAACAAAATACGATCATAACAAGTTTGAATACTTGTTTCAATCTGCAGGTTATCATTTCTTTCCAGACCATACAACAATTACATTCGAAGATTGTCACCCACTCTGATACCATGTTGGGTTTTCAATGCTCAATTAACCAAGGGCAACGCCATTGCCCTTTCAACCGTAGACAAACAACTATCGTCTTTTCGAGAATTTGCATAATATTATTCACTTGTTATATATTTGAATAAGATCACTTATCTCATTTTATATATATATATATATGCAAGAGGTGCCTTTTTACCAAGGGACACCACTCTTATATATTAATATAATTATATATTAGATAATTATATTAATATATTATAATATTAATATCAATATATTATCAATAATTATATTTATCAATATAATAATCTTATCACAATTATTATATTATTATATAACATAATAATTATACAATATAATTATATTATCACATAATAATATAATTATATCATCTCATAATAATAATATAAATATAATCTCAACCTTTGTGATATCTATGTGGGCATGTGGATTCCAACCACAACTACAATAAAATCAACATTAATAAATTTTGGCTTGAAGGAAGGCTCTAGAGATTTGCCTGTTGGAATACCCATTAAGCCTAAAGACTTGTCAAAAATGCATAAACTCTTGGTCTAAGTTTTCTTCGTCGCAAATATGATAAGCTCGAAGAGCAAGGGTTTTGAGGGATCCAGAAGCATATGATAAATCACTATGGATTGTGGAAATCTGCTAGCACTTAGTGTTGGATTGATCTTGATGTTTGTTGGCGATGTATCTTCTTCGAGGGGCATGGCTTTTGTTTATTCTTAGTTAGGAGATGTTATCATGATGTCACGGATAGCTTGTTTACACACTTTTAGTGGGAGTTTGTTGACAATATTGTTTTGCAGTTGTATCTTCTTGGCTTGGAAATCTTGGTCTCACTTGATGTTATTGACATTTCAGTTGTATATGTGCAGATCCAGATGATCTCCATTTAGGAGATAGTTATCACAATGCCATGTATGACTTGACATCGCGGCTCATTAGGAGTTGTTGGTAATGATGTTGGGGTCACCATTTGATGGTGGATGATCTTCTTTAGTGTTGCAAATGTTTGGAGGAGCTCTTAGGTCCTTTTGCTACATAAGGGTCTTTCACATTTGCAAGTTCACTATTCGGAGAAAGTTATCTTTGTTGAAGTTTTGTAGCTGCGAGATAGTTTATTTTGTTCATGTCTCTCTATCCTATTCGAGATCTGTATCTTTAGTGAGCTGGGAGTGTTTCATTTCGTGGTCAAGTGGCTCATGATTATTGAGTGACATGGACACAACTGGATAACATCGGTTCATTCTATCATTGGTTTTGTCCAAGACTATGTCTCTCCCTTCATGATTCAAGTTGTAGCGTTTTCGTATCTTGTTCAAGTTGGAGCTCTTCCATATTGGGTTCGAGTGTTTCTTTGTTATTGTTCGAAGATTCTTCAGACTTGTCTTCTTATCGGTGGAATCATATGCCTTTCCTCGTGTGCGTAGTGGTATGAGGTGGTTCGTAATTATGAGATGACATTGTGTCAACAACTATCGTATTGATGATTACCGTCATGTCTGTAACAGTAGACTCTTAGCCTTCCTCCTTGAAGTCCTTTCAGCTTTCAGCAAGCCTACTCATCATTCACTCACGACAAGAGAAAGATAGGAGCAACGACATAGTTATTATTGTTTTTGTTTTTGTATTTGGGAGAGGTTCGAATATATATATATATATATTGTTGCTCTCTGATTTCTTTCGCATGCCCGAGAAAACATCAAGTAACAGAAAGGTATGCTCAAGCATTATCTGTGTGATCATACTCTTGATCGGTGCAGGATCAGGTCATCTATATTTTGTAAGCTTTTGTTTGTCAGTTGTCATCGAGATTGTATATCAGGATATATATTCTTCTGAAGGCTTATCATCTGGCTGTTGCATTTATGAGTTGTATAAGGCTTATTGATTGATTGGTTGTGGTCCTCAATCATAAGCAAGAGTTTGTAGTATTGATTTGAGAACTCAATATAGGATTTTTATTTTGTGGGGCTGGGTTTTTCTCCATGAGTATGAGGGTTTTCCCAGGGTAAATAATTGTGTTAATCTGTTATTTGTGTTCTTAGACATCTAATATTTGTGTTATTGCTATTCTGGTTCACGAAAGCTTAACAATCTTCATGTTGATTGGAGATGTTGACATCTTGGAGCCATGGAGGACTCATGGAGTCTTTGGTTGAGGTGTTAGATATGGTTTGTCTTTTGACATGTTATCGTTATTTGATAGGATTATTTATTGTATGTTATGATGTACTCTTGATTATGGATTTATGTATTGACATGATACTGCTGTTTGATATATTTATATTGATCATGTGATTTCCTTGGAGCAAATGTGAGATCATGTTGTCATGTTTATGTTTGAGATTGAAACTTTGACGTTGATCTTGTTTGGTTCTATTTGTGATACATACATGATCATTTGCTTGATTACTTCATGATGACACTATGATGCATTTGGAGTTCGGAATGGATTGATTAGTTACAGGTGTCATGATTACTTGGAGACATAGGTGAGGTTGGAGTCCTCTTACGAATAGAGACATGTTTAGATGGATACAGGGCCTACATCTTGGTTAGGCTTGAGTTCAACATAGATCAATGAGGAAATTGTTCTTGGATGAGTCATGGTGACTTGGATATCTTGGGGGAGCATTCTCATTCCCCACTCATGATCTATGTGATTATTTACTATTTGAGGGCTATTTCTTATTGTTCCTTTCAAGCACATTATATTTTATGCTTATCTTTCATGTATATGGATCTTGAACTATGTATATGATTAATTTTGAGGGATGGATAACATGGTTATTTCCTTGTATACATGAGTTGATGTTATGATGTCACTAAGAGGATGTCAGAAAATAGTTTATTGGGTTGTTTTCCTAATACAAGAATGAATACTTTGACTTTGATCTTCTTGGTTTGAGAGGCTTACATCCATGTTCGTTACATGATACACTTGTTGTGTTTAATCTTGGCAATTGAATGGTTGGGTTTTTGTTATAGCTTTTCATTTGGCCTATTGTAGAGGAGATCATACCTGACACCGTTAGCATTTAGAGGTGTATGTAGAAGGACACCTTACATGTTTATGATTTATAGTTTCTCTCTTTTATCTTGGTTATCTTCTTGGATGTTCGATTTCACGTGACATTGGTTTTTAAGGTTTGGTTGGACCTATGGTGATCACTATACTTGTGATCATGTATTGTCACTTGTATTTTAGGTGATGACATAGAGGTTCTTTTATCTCTTCGTGTTGTTGGGTGTGGAGAACATGGGAGAAACTTTGGAGACTTGTGGCAAGAGTTGTACTTATAGGATATTGGTTTACAGGTTTTGCATATCATTTTGGATGTTCCTTGGTACTAACGTGATGTTATTAGTAGACTTGATATGCCTCGATCATTTTCAGATTTGCACTACCCATGCAATAGGAGGTCATGGATGTGTATGTTATTCTTTGATAGGTTTGAACATGGAGCTTGTGATTGTGGTTTATGGGTTTTTTGTATACCTTTGAGATATGGGTAGTTGGATGTGTTAACACTTGTTGTTCATGCTATTTCAGCTATGGATATTTTATCTTGATAGCTATTGGTGTGTATTGATACCTTTGGATTGAGAATTTATGTTTGGGAGATCAGTTAAAGTAAGACTTATGCTTTGTTGTGACAAATTTAGTATGACTTCTCTTTGGATGGATTCTTATCTTTGTGCATTGGCATGATGGAGGATGAGAGCATTCATGTTTGGGATAGTGATCATCATGTTTCTTGTTATAGGTATCTTGATGGAACACATGAAGCACCTTGATTCCTTGATGGTATATGTACCTAGAAGGATTATTCCCTTGTTCATGTTTGAGGTTACTCGTTACCCCTTATGCAACGCATACAACAACTTGGAGAATGTTAGGAATTGGGTGTTTTTTATATAAAGAAACAAAACAAGGGCGATGTTCCTTACACCACTATAGCTCGAAGGCGTTAAAACCACAGACCAAAACAATTATTTACAATGAGGTCAAAGGAGACCATTGACACCAGACTAGAAGCACAACTACTAACCCATATCAAGAGTGGGTACACATCTCACCTCCAACATGGGGAGGAGAACGAGAGTCTGCAAAGTGATTTTTCCTTCGACGTCAGACAACCATCATGCGGTATTGTTAGAGGTGTCCCCACCACAAGAAGAGGGCGGAGGAACCCCCAAAGAGAGAGAATCAACAACAACACTAGGAATAGAGTGTTGGCAATGTTGAACTTCAATAATCGAAGGATGGGGCAGATCAGGAGCAGTAGCAATCAGAGAAGGGTCCATGTTGCCAAAGGGGGTCGAAACAACAAGATGAGGTGGAGTCAGATCCACCGGGACAAAATCAACATTGCCCTAGGGGAGACATCATCATCATGTAAAGAGTCATCAATGGAGGAGTCAGAGGCCAAGGCAGTCAAATGATCATCATTTGTGTCCTTCTACCAAGTGGCAACACCTTTACAACATGAGAGAGAATAATCCATACCCTGATGACCAATAGAGAAGCACCTTCTGCATCGAAAGGGGAGGCCCTCATAATTCAACAATTGGGTCCAAGGCCTATCCCCAACCATGAGAACCACATCCCCCGAAAGGGATGTGGAGATGTCAATGCCAACTAGAATGCGAGCAAAGGTAGAGGGGCCCATTGCAATCATAGCCCCATCTACCTTTAAGAAACAACCAATAGTGTCACTAATGGCCTCAAAGCAAGAATTCTCCCAAAAATGAAGAGGAAGATTGGGGAGACAAACCCATACTGGACACATAGTGAGCGGTTGAGTGGGAGGGTTAAAGGAGTCTGTCCAAGGTTTGGCCAAGAGAGAATGATTTCCCCACACTCAGTTTTCTCAATACAAAATCACGTTCTTCAGTAGAAGTAAAAACACTAAAAAAAACTCTATTGCACAAGGGAAAAGCTCAATGTTACCAAAGACTAGAGATCTCTAAGAATTTGTCACCCAACAATGCAAATTTGGAAGAGAGGGCCAAAAACTAGTGAATCTACAAACCAACCCACAACGTTGGTAGAATAGTGGCAATAGATTTGGCAGCACGAGCATAGCTTTGTCCATCAACAACAACAGAGTTTGGGGGAGGAACCCCAACCTTCTCCCCAGAAGTGGAGACCCCTCCACCACCAGTACCAAGAACAAGAAGAGTCTTAGAGCCACCCACAGTGACCAGAGGGGACACAATTTGCACACCCAACCCCAACCCAGAGAGAGGAGGGTTAGAAGATTCAAGGGCATCAAACGACCTAGAAGTTAGGAATTAAGTGTTATATACCTTGCATGATGTTTATAATGTTTAATTTATTATTATGTCACCAGGGGGTCCTAGAAGTATGTGCATCGCTACAAGTTAGCATTCTTGGGATCAGTGTGAGTTATAAAAATGTATTTATTTAATATTGGAGGAAGTTATTTAATAAAGTACCCAATATTTAAAGTTGGGTCAATGGTCTTGTAATCTCATGGTTTTAGTTATATGGTTTAATGTAATACCACTTGGTGGTTTTGTGTGAGCTTGTTTCTACAAAAGCAAACATAAGGTGGTTGCCCAAGGTTATGTCTTCTTCTGAAGAGTGCATCGAATCATGGCATGGAATTTGTGGTTACATACTTGGACACATGGAGTATGCATTGGAGAGGCTTGATGTTTCAAAAGTATCCATGGAGGCTTTGACTATGTATTGTAATGATATGTTGCTAAATAATACATGAGTTATGGATGCTTTTGGAAGCTGAGTTTCCCCTCTTGAGGGTTTCTACAAATATATCTTGTGTCATTTTTTGACAAGTATGTTGTCTACTGCGTATGGAGTCTAAATACTAATTTGCATAAGTTTGTGTTTTGGGTTATGTGGAAAATGTCATTAGATGGCTGCAAGTTTTCTTTCAAATCCTTTGTGCTCATGGATAGATTTTTGGATGTGATCAAGCAATTGGTTGCCCAAGCTACTTGTCCTCTTCTTAAAGTTGTTTCAATCGTTTTCACAATAATTACTCAAAGTGCTCCATTTTAGATTTCCTAGAGAACTACTTCCTTCCCTTCATTTCTAAATTTCAATTCCATAGATTGGTAGTTTTATGAGAATTCTCCAAAACACTGTAGCCATTGTACTTCAAGCACTATGTTAGTACCTCTTATCTAGCTGCATAGAAATATTCCCATATTGAATGATCCCCAAGAGTAATTTTCAACTATTAAATTCTTCATGCACATGGTATAAGCCCATCAACCACGAACACATTAAATTTGTCAAAATCTTCAATGACTAAGGTCCTTACCACAAGGCCTTCATCTATAAACTTGTAGGTTAACCCACTATTATTTAGGATAATGATCCTTTGGCCTACTAACACTCTACAAATCCTAAATGGGTTGTGCCTTTGAGTTCTAGATAAAGTTGCACAAGTTCCTCCACCTTTGTCTTCTCTTTATTCATTATATTCTTCCCTCACCTTCTTAGACCCAATTTCAGCTACTTCCTCATTAGAGGTGACTTGAATATAGAGCACCTGAGCTTTTCCTACGCATTTGTGTCCTTGCTCTCAAGGTTCTTTGCAATGGAAACATAGTTGCTTTCTTAGATCATTTCAATTAACTTCATTTCTTTTCACTAGTGGTGGAAGCTTCTATGTGCTTGATCGACCCTTTTGGAAATTCTAGCTAATAGGAGTTGCATTAGAAAAATATTTATTTTGAGGCAAGGAAGAGTCCAAGGCAAGGGCTCTTGATTGCCTCTTTAAGAGTGGAAGGCTCCAATGCCTCAACCAAACCCTTTAGTGGCTTTGTCAATCCTTATACAAATAGAACCATAATCCTCTTCTATGATATACCAATAAATTTGATAATTATCCTCTGAAATTTCCCTATGTGGTGCTCCAATGGTCCAGAGTGTTTTAGTTGTGGCTAATTCTTGAAAGGGGATTCCTAGATGAACCCCATCAAATCTTTCAACAATCTTTGGCTACATTTTTCAAAAGCAATGATGAGAATACACCCTTGTGTCACCATGTCATGGTATATCCATGGTCTATCCCTTCCAAATGAAGAGAAGCAAGCTTGACAACTTCTTCTTCATACATTGGATGTAGAACACATAGGTATTAATCCTTTGTATCCATGCACAAGTTGAACACTTATGTGTCCATCACACATATGTACAAGAACCTTGCTTAAATGTTGTTGCAATTGCTTGCTAGCCTGATTATTAACCGATTTCTTCTCAATTCAAGGGACATTTTAGAGCTTGATGTTGCAAAATCCAACAAATGATATATCATCCCAAATTTCCTTCTTAAGATCTTCGTATTCAACATGAGATGCTAAAAAATTCATTTC
The DNA here is from genome assembly GCA_018584345.1 of Thuja plicata. Lineage (NCBI taxonomy): Eukaryota > Viridiplantae > Streptophyta > Pinopsida > Cupressales > Cupressaceae > Thuja > Thuja plicata. The sequence goes on along the minus strand of MU228248.1, from coordinate 1,071,255 downwards.
TTATCGTAGTTACCTCTTTTTGCATTAGATCTTCTTTTGTTTGAAGGAATTTGGGTTGGAAGATATTGGTTAAAGAACAAATAGTTTGTTGACCCCTAATGCATTTCTTCTTCCAGTAGGTAATATTGGTGTTTCAAAGAGATTTCTACCCTTGAATAACTTGCATCATCATTGCAATCATGTCTCTAAATGCTTGAACTATATTCTTCTACCACATATCCCAATTGACCACCACTTCAAACATTGTCTAAGTCATTTTTCTTCATTTATCAAATTGTGCCTTTTTGTCATCGTGTGCCTCCCTTTGATACACTACTATGTAGTACTCACCATATGGTGTTAGACCTTATTTCCCCTAGGTTGTTACAATCAAGGCTCTAATGCCATGTGATTTACCCAAGAGGAAAACTTATATGCTATTTATTGATTCAATCTCATTCAACAAAAAAATATAAAGTTACATCAAAATCAAATCTAATGCAGAAGATATTATTCTCAATATAACATGCAAAAATGGATTACAATCCATTTGAAAGTGAACAATTAACATAGTGGCCACAATTACTTACCAATCCTATTTATTCAATGTGATTTCAACTTACAATCAATTCAATTTATACTAAACTTTTAGGAACAATTCTAACATTTAATATTATCAAGAAAAATAATAAATCAATAGCAAATGGCACTAAAGAAGCCACCACATAATTGTGAACCCTAGGCCCTAGGGAAGCCACCCAAACAACATATCCTTGAAGCTCAAACACAATCTTAGATAAGGGGGTTTTGTCCAATAACCATTGTGGAAATCAAGGGGTTTCCATGCTCCAATCTCACTTTGAGTGGTTCTTTAATAAAATGTCTTTTAAATAATACAATTCATTTTCCTATGTTATTTCCTTAAGCCTATGGGAAATGGAAAATGGGCTTATGGAACATCCCCATCTTATGGAAGGAGGAGATGTGACATAGGGCACCCTCCCTAGTGGTCAGGGATATCAAGCAAGCATCTCATTCCCTTTCACAATTCCCTGACATGTCTAGAAGTCTAGAACAGAGCCAAAACGACACAACTTGTTTCCAAGGTTTATTATTATACATTACTTTTGGACTTGGCAAACACAAGGGCAAAGGAAACAGAGCCTATGCAGAAACTGCGGAAAGTTTTAGTCAAACAAGGCTCAAACATGGGGACCAAAACAGTGTTCTTTCACCAATCCACAATTACAAAGGTTCAAGCTAACAGTATTTTGTTCATTAATCTTTAGATTTCTTAAAGAAGGCTTGACTAGAATTGCAGGCTTCCTTAGAAATTTTGTGGGGAAAGCTATTTCTAACATTCCCAATCCTTTTGTGTCTTGGAAAAATCTTTCTATCCCCAATGGTCAGTAACATCTAGAAACGTCAATTTTTTTTATAAAGTTCTGAAAGCAAAAGTGATCCGCAGGCTGTCTAAGAAACACTCTCAACTTTGAAGCCAGATTCTGGGACAAAAATACCTCAACCTAGAAAGACTCTATGCAGCAACCAGTTCTAAAAGGGAAACACACATCTAGAACTCCTTGAAATCACGAGGAAGTCAAGTCAGCAATATATCTGTTAAATTTTGGATCAGATTTATGTCCTTTAAATTTTCTTATATAATCTTAATATATATAATATATATAACCTCAATATATATATATATATATATATATAATAACAGATATATATATAAATATATTAATCTTAATATTATGCTGACTTGATAAATAAGACTTGTATTGTTTTCCGTATATACTTATCTCTTATCAAATAGCCAATCAATATAAATATATAGAAGAAGACATAATGATATAGAGGCATGTCTCTTTGAGGAGACATGAATCTATATAATTATGTCTTTTCAATACGTAATTAGTAACCGATAACATTGATTGGTGTTTGCAATTTAATCATACCCAATAACTTAATAATACACGATCGATGGTGCATGATCAACATCACCACCTGATCGGTTTCTCCCACGTTATTGGTAATGCATGCTTAACGGTGAATAGAGTAATCTCAATTCAGTCTTAAACAACCGATATTCATCAACTGTATGGCACAGTATTATAACTACCGATATCAATCGATGATACATTAGTATTTATAATCGACACAATTCAAAGCCGATACAAGTCAGTTTTAATATTATATCGATATTAATAAAGTTTGAATGTTCTTGTTAATGTTAGCCGATACAAATCGGTAATATTAATATGGATAATATTTTCAGTTTATTTTATTCAATATTAAAGAAATATAAATTATAAATAATATATATATATATATTGCTTATTTATTTTTTCATAATATTTAGATCATTTTATCTAATCGAAACTATAAACATCAACACTCCCTCTTAGCTAGGGAAGATAAAATGCACATCACAATAAATTCATAAATTGTGAAAGTTTGTTCCCAAGTGAATTGCCTCCGTCGGCGATTCTATCCATAGCTCTTAGGTGGATTGCCTCCATCGGCGATTTGATCCACAAGCTTGCGAGCTTTGGTGTGGATTGCCTCAATCGGCGATTCGATCCACAAGCTCTCGTGTGGTGTGGATTGTCTCAATCGGTGATTCGATCCACAAGCTCTTATGTGGATTACCTCTATCGGCGATTCTATCCACAAGTCACGAGCTTCAGGGTGTGGATTGCCTCAATCAACGATTCTATCCACTAGCTCTCGTGTGGATTGCCTCAATCGGCGATTCGATCCACAAACTCACGAGCTTCAAGGTGTGGATTGCCTCAATCGGCGATTTGATCCACAAGCTCTTGTGTGGATTGCCTCCATCGGTGATTCGATCCACAACTGCACGAGCTTCAATGTGTGGATTGCCTCAATCGGCGATTCTATCCACCAGCTCTCGTGTGGATTGCCTCTATCGGCGATTCGATCCACAAACTCACGAGCTTCAAGGTGTGGATTGC
>MU228248.1:1029554-1067376 GCA_018584345.1 Thuja plicata | reverse complement strand
AGGTACCTTCAAGTCTGTCTTCGAGTCTTTAATCCATTTGCCATTCTGTCAATACAAAATTTCCAAAAATCTGATCTAGATCTTCCTTCAATCTAATTTGATCTTCCTTCAAGCGGTTAGGCTTTGAAGAAGGAACCTGGCTCTAATACCATGTTAAATTTTGGATCAGATTTATGTCCTTTAAATTTTCTTATATAATCTTAATATATATAATATATATAACCTCAATATATATATATATATATATATATATATATTGCTTATTTATTTTTTCATAATATTTAGATCATTTTATCTAATCGAAGCTATAAACATCAACAATATCACATTGAAGATTGGGTTGGTAGGAGGCCCTGCCCTGGGAGAACATTGCTGAGTTGACAGATCTCTAAATCCCTTTCCAAGAAGCATTGTCAAAGATGCTTTCAAAATTTTTTTTGGATCCCAGATAGACGACTATTTGGAAACTTCAGGGTGAGTTGATAGATCTCTAAATCTGATTGTATAAGCATCCTGAAGGGTACTTTCAAAAGAACCTTGGGTTGCCTGATAGATGACTGTTTGGGAACTTTGTCAATAGGGAACAAAAAATAAGCAAAGGAACTGGAAGGTAAGACCCCTAACCAAATCGTTGGAATCAGGCAAACAGAGAAGCTGAAGTCCCTATCCTAGCTTCTTTCAGACTTACAAAAGCCCCAGAACTAGTTTAATTAAGATGGATTTGGTGCAAATCTGCCAAACATTCAATGCATATGGTTACTTACTCTGTCTCAGATTTTCTGATCAGAATCAGAGTAGATTTCATGGTTATGCAAGGCCCTTCTGTTTGCATCTTATTCCCTGAGGATTTAGAGCAGTGCAGCCACTGTCTTATCCAATGTGACTCTGTCTAGAACACCTGGACGCAATTCATGGACAAGATGAATCACTATTGGGTCAGTTCTTGGAATTCAGGTTCTCTTTTAGAATCTTGCCACTTCTAAGTCAAAGCAGAAGTAAGTTGTCATAAATTATAATTAGTGCTGCCCTCTCCATCATCTTTTGGCACGTCTGGAAGAATTGTAATCATTAAAATTTCAGGTACTCGGTTCTCAGCTTGGATAGATTTCTTCTCAGAGTGGATGGTAATCTCTGAGGATGTTGGAACTTGATTTGCTTCAAATGAGGTCCTATATATAAGATAAATAAGATATATTTTGAGCAATTGAGAAATTATTACTCATGGGGACCCTGCTAAAAGGGAGTGCAATTGAAGGCAAAGGCAAATTGGAAACCTCCTCCTCATAAGGATTTATTCAAGCAAATGAAGATGGTGTTTAAAAGAGGCCCGTGTTATACAAGCTATAGTTATTAGAAATAATAAAAGGATGGTAGTTCGGTACTATGCTCTCGGTATTAAAATGAGCTACTAATTATGAGACTGCAGGCAGGGAGAGAAGCACTAGTCAAATGCATGCAACTAGCCAATAACAAGGTATGAAAAGCTTGTTGATGAAAGATGACTATGTTTATTATATTTGCAATGAAGGCTAAAATCACTTGCTAGCACCTTAACTTTATTATAGAAGAGGTTAAGTATGTTGTGAGGTACATTGACAACATATCTTCGTATGCAAGTAGTGTTTACGTGGTGCATCAAATTACATGATATGATTTTCAGGAATCAACTGCTTAGTGTTGAGTCAATCTACATTGACTCATGAAATATGGGTCAATGGAGATCGACTCAAAAGTATGTGGCTGATCCTGAAAATATCATAACTTCTACTCACTATTATAGGGGTGCTGCTTGTGTAGTCAGTTTCCCAACCAAAAAATAGGTGATTAACCTCCAAGGGGGATTATTAATGCTAACATGGAACAACTAAGAGGTTTTAAAAACGTCCTCTGCATGGCACTTGGTTTTAGATTCATGACAGCAAAATCATTATGGTTTAATCATGATAGTTGAACAGGCTTAATATCATGAGCGTGAACTATGTGAACTCGGTCTAATAGCCTATTTGAGATCATGGAGTTAGCTGCAAGAAATAACTTCCAAGTTTGGTGTTGTAAGTTTATTGCTTGAGCATCTCCCCTATTTTGGCTTTACTTCATTTTCTGTTCAGCCTGAGTTCGATTTGGTAAGGACTTTCTAAGAGGAAGTTTTCAATCCTGGCGTTTTCTAAGCAGTCTTACTCTGTATCCATTGCAGTAGTGGTGACCTTGTAGGAACAAAGACAAGTGCAAGAAGCCTCACTCCTTTCCCTCTAGAGGGAATTCCCAATGCTTGCAGCAGGATGCGGGTCTTCCTATTTCTTACAGTGAAATCAAGAAGCTGTTGAAATATTAATTGTTTGATTCTCATTTGCTAAGTTGATAAATAAGATATAGATCCTGTTGTGGCCCCCTTCACCTGGACAGAAATGTATTGTTGGGAATTTAAACAGAACATTTTTTTCTATTTGTGCCAGTCTTGATCTACATGAGCTTGCTTGAAGAGATGAAACAAAAAATTTGGAAGCCCATATCGTTCCAAATTAATTGGATACTAGAATGTGGTATAGTGCACAACAGTTGCTAAAAGAACGATATTTGAACACCTCACCTTTGAAGGGGGAAATTCCTATCCCAATGGAGAAGGAAGACTTGCGAAATTTCTGGACAGAATTCTGCCATGTTGTGGAAGCTTAAGAGATTGTGGATTGCTTGACAACCAGGGTTTAGCATGTAAAACACAGTAAGCATGCTGTAGTTCACACCTTGGGCATCAAGTTGGACGGCCCTGCTAATCATGGCATTAGAAGAGGCAACTCAAGAAGACATTAATCTTGGCACTGGTTGGAAGCCCACTATTCTATGTTACACTTAGTTCTGTTGCAGTTTTTATACAGTAGCATTGTCTCTTGGTTGGGTTCAGTTATTATATGTTAAGCTTGCAAAATATGAACATCAGGCTCCTAGATTTTGTTAGGACTCAGTATGAAATTGTTTATGCCGTTAGTCCCTATCAATTAAGTCTGACATGACTCATAATCACAATTTCTCTGCCCAAACAAAAGCTAATTTGCAGTCAAACCTTTCAATTACAATTTATAATCTAATGCAGCACTTTCATGCACCCTGCCTCTGTAGAGACTTTAGATAAATGATCTTCAAAAACCTCATTGACTTTGGCAGCTAGAGTTTATTTTGAATGTTATAGATGCCCTCAAAATTCAAACAATCAGGTGATTGTAGGTATTGTTTTAAAGTAAAGGCAAATTACGTATGTGCTGCTATATTAGTGACTGGCAAGTAAGCACTGGTACTATATACCGGAAGAAATCGTTATATCATTACAGCTAACAATCAACGGAGCAGCAATAAACCGTTCTAGTAAATTTAATGTTACAGGAAAAAGAAACCAGACATGAGGAAACCATATTACAATACTTCCTTCCTGCTTTGATGGCCTTAAAAGCTCAGCTTTTATGAATATATCATAAGTTTTACATGCATCACAAGTCAAACATGTTGTATCATTTCTTGTGGTACAGAGATTATTTGACCAGAAACAGATTTCTGATAAGTGTCCCAACTTTTCAATCTCTCGACGAATTTGCTTGAAAGTTGAAACACAGAATTTATCCGACTTTGCTTTCAGTTTTGTGATTACCTTTGAAATGAAGTTGCAGAAATACTGAACATTTACAACTATCGATATCACAAGCATTAACTCTTCTTAGTACTCCAAATATAAATCAAGGTGGTGGATTTAAGGGGCAAGAATCAGAATACATATTGATCCATCGTTACTTTTTGGCCTTTCATGATCATGTTCTTTCAAATATTCTGTGCATTATGGAAAGCTTTAGGAGCACTTATCTGTTATTTAAGGTTACAAGAAACATAATCCTTACCATTCTGGTAATCAATGGAATCGTCCCTTTCTGCCCCTTGTGAATGTATAGAATATTTTATAAGCTATCCGGAGTGCTTCCTGTTTTAGCCTTGCAATCTGTAACCAATTCGTTTTAGATCTATCTGAAATTGATCTACTGTATTTCTAATGTTCTTTTCCTTGCAGAAGCTTAAAACTAATGAGTTCCACAGAAGAATATCTGGAATTAGACCTTCCTGCACCATATCTTCGAGAAAAATATTGGCTTCATAAAGTTTACCTTGCTTGCAAAGGCCAGCAATTAGTGTACTGTATGTGGTGCTATGTGGACTAAAGCCATTATCCAACATCTTATCCAAAATTTTAGCAGCATCATAAAATTTGCCTTCCATGCAAAAAGCATCTATTAGAGTTTGGTAAGTTACAGCATTTGGGACACATCCATTTTTCAACATAACCTCAAGATATTCGACAGCCTTGTGCACTTTGTATTCTTTGCAAAGTCCATCAATCAACACATTATAACTCACAACATCAGGAAGACACCCTTTCTCCATTAACAAATCTAAAAGTCTGGTGGCTTCATAGGACCTGCCTTCTTTGCAAAGCCCACCGACTAACTTATTATATGTACACACACTTGGTGTGTAACCCCTTTTCAACATATCCATTAACAGCTCCTGTGCCTCTTCTACCCTGCCAGCATTGCTCAAATTATCTACCATGACACTGTGACTCATGGCACTGGGATTCCCACCCTTAACCAAAACCTCATTCAGCAGCTTCCTAACTTCTTCCACCTTTCCTTTCGAACAGAACTCATTAAGCCTCTTGCTAAACCCATCCTGATCAAGACTATACCGTTTAGAAGTCGTTGCACCCTTTTTCAAAATCTTGATAAGAATCTTAACGGCCACATCAACCTTGCCTCTTTCGCAAAAAGCCTCCAGAAGTGCACTGTAAGTGGCAATATCAGCTCCACACCCCCCCTGTGAAATCCTCTTAAGCATCGAATATAACAAATGAGTCCCATCGTACAATCTCCCATCATTGCAGAGACCCTGCATCAGGGTCCTATAAGTAACCTCACTTGGATAACAGTTCTGTGACTTCATCTCATGGAACACTTCAAGTGCAAGATCAGACCTGTTGTGCCCACAAAGTGCCCTAATAAGCACATCAAAAGTACAGTCATCCGGGCGCACTCCCCACTTCTTCATATTAACGTACAGATAATGCACCCTCTTTAAATCCCCATTTTCAAGAAGTAAATTCAAAAGTTCATTGAAGGATCCAGTCCAGCTTTTACAATTAAATTCCTTAATCCTCTGAAAAACCCTAACGGCCTCTTCTACCATGCTTGCTTTTCCATAGAATTTAATGACATTGGTAAAAAGGGTATCACTGCACTCCCAGGCGTCCAGTCTCATATCTTCCATAACATCCTCCATCAATTCAAACTTTCCAGAGGACCCAAGTATGTTAATCATGGTGGTGTAGACTAATCCATTATGTTTATAATTAGGGTGTCGTAGTTTTGCTTCGTTGTAAACAGCCAAGGCCATAAGAGGGTTCTTCTGGGCTTTAATGAGTTGGTTTACATGTGTGGGGTTGAGGAATCTTGGCCACTGAATATCTAAAGGATTTTTCACATTTAGATTATGGTTGTTAATGTTGGTGCCGTGTATACTATGAAGAAGTGCAGTGAAAGTTATGAGTGAGGAGGGATGCTTACCTTTAATGAGTATTAACGCCCACGGCATTTGTGCAAAGAAACGACCCAGGTTTGTTGTAGCCATGGCTTCCTCTAATTTGGGCGCTTCTTATTGAGGAAAACAGTTAAATCGGTATGAATTCATATCCCTCGCAGAGATAAATTTTACTGATGGCAACTTCGCATTCTTGCTTCTTGATCCTATTACACGATCTGTTTCATTGTCATGTTAAGTAGCAGCTAACTGTATCCAGTCCATCATGTTCCAATCCCTGAGAAATAGAAGTTTTTCGAACAATGATCAAAAACAGCAGCAGGAAGTGGGAGCTAATGAGATGATCTTCGTCATAGAAAAATTCGGAAATAAAAAAGTTCGTCGTAGAAACATTCTGGACTGTCATGTGGACTAATAATATGGGTAGGAAAAAGGCTCATTACAAAATGATAAGGTATATCTGGCGGCAGTTATTAAAGGAAAAGCTAGATTGTTAGTGGCTCAGTTGAGGACGGGTTCTCACCACCTCAGATGCGAGACGGGTAGATGAAAAAGACCCAAAGAAGAATGGGAAGAGCGGATTTGTAGGTTTTATGTGTCGGGTGCGATTGAGACTGAATGACATTTTATCATGGAGTGCATAGCATATGATGACATCCGGGCTCAGTACGAAATCAGTTCGAGGGCAAACAACATGCACAACTTATTCGAGGAGGATAAGATCAACCAAACCGCTAGCTTGATTGTCAAGATTCACAGCAGGAGGTCCGACTTGGAAAAAAATCTTGAGTTAGCTTTCGACTTTGATACGGTGGTCCTTTAGGTTGTTTGGTCTCGTGGACGTCAGTAAAATCATTCATTCATTCCTTTCAAACAACGAACCAAGCTGACCTCAATAGTTCTAAAGGCTCTTAGCACATGCGAAAGATCTAAGTCTAGAAAAAATAAAGAATACATAAAGCTTGTAAAAATAAGAGTATATGCAAGTTTTAGGAATTACAACAAAAAGGCACAAATAAAGAAAATAATAGAGAGGCCCTCAATTGATAGAGTATGTCAATGAATAGAGTATGTGTTATATGAGAGGGGACAAATTAAAGACACCCTCCAACAATTATTTCAAGAGCTAAACTTTTCTCTTCAAAAAATATTAAATAAGGAATTATAAAACTGGTGGTAGCTAAATTTTTCTCTTCAAAAAACATTAAAGAAGGAATTATAAAATTGGTAGTGGAAAAGGCTTCTGAGCTAAATGGTCTACAAGCATAATACTTAAAATGAGATTCAGAAATCATCACGCCTCACATCAGAAGAATATTTAATGGGGTCGTTCAGAATGAGTTTCCAACAAATTGGACTACTAATGTGTGTCATCCCCTTGCATAAAAGTGGTAACATCAATAACCCTTCAAATTACCACACTATAATGATCAATCGTCACTTTGGTAAACTTTTAGGGAGCATGATAAAAAGGCAAATCAATACTTGGGTTGAAAAGAAGGGAAAGAGGGCCAAAGGGCAAGTGAGCTTGAGGTCAAAACATTATATAATCAATCATTGCATCACATTCAAGCACTTGATTGAGAAGGTTTGGGATACACAAGGAGGAGAGACCTTTTGTTGCTTTGTTGATTTCAAAAAAGCTTTTGACACGATGCCAAGAAGCAAATTGTGGAGTAGAATGGAAGATTTGAAAATTTTATAATGTTGTATGACAGTTGTCCATAGGTTATATGACCAAGTCTGGGCTAAAATTAGAACCAAATAGGGCTTATCATAATGTTGTGGAAGTGATATTGGGGTCAAACAAGGTTGTCCTTTGTCCCCTACTTTATTCAAGATGTACATTAGCAAATTGGAGGAATGGCTAGACAAGTTTGGTGGTGGTGGGGTCCATTTGACCAACTATGCAATAAAGATGCTCCTATATGCAGATGACCATTTTTTAATGCCAAAAATAGCACAGGAATTGAAGGAGAACTTGAAAGCTCTTGATTTATTTTTCCATGAGGTGGGGATGCAAGTGAATACCAACAAAATAAGGTCACGATCTTCACTTTGAAAAGAAAGAAGGTTCATACATAATTTATCTTTGAAGACAACCCTTTACAAGTGTTCAATGAATAAAATACTTGGGTCTTTATTTTAGCAATAAACTCAACTAGGAAACATGCAGAGCAAAATGGTTACAAGGAGGCTAGAAAGTATTACACTAACTGCAGAATAGATGTAGAAGTGTCGAGCTATGGGACTAAAAACTAAGAAAAATATTTTTGGGCTTTTGGTGGTTTCAATTGTACTATATGACTGTGAGGTATGGGGTGACAACACTTCAACAAGTAAGTGTAGACAAATAGAGAGACTACAAAAATACTTAATCACAAGTAGCCTTAAGATTAAATCATCTATTCTGTATGAGACTATCTTGGTAGAGGCAGGAGCTTTTCCTATTGAAATAACAATTGTGTATCATTTTCTAAGCTATTTAAGAATATTAGAGAACATGGAGCCACATTGCTGGCCAAAAATGGCATCATAAGAGAAATTAGACAAAAGAAAGAGCATGTGGATGAAACAAAACAAAAAAAGGTTGAATAAGTGAGATATTAAAATGAGTGAGTGCCCAAGCACCAATGGGGAAATGAAAACATATGTTCAAGGCAAATTCAAGCAAAGCATGTGGATTGGACATCTTAGGAGGAAAAAGGAATACTACATTAGACATTTTAATTCCACACATGATCGTACTCAAAAGAACTACATAGGAATGGAAATAAAATGGAAAGGAAAAATGTTAATTGCCCATATAAGAACTAGTTCACACTAGCTAAGATGTGAAACCGAAAGGTGGACAATACCTAAAGAAGAGTGGGCAAACAAAAGATGTTGTTATTGCAGTCAATATGTGGTGGAGAGATAATGACATTACATCATAGAGTGCTCAACCGAAAAGGATATTCAAACCAATTACATTGATACACTAAATGCGAACATCATGAGCAAATTGTTTGAAGAAGAATATATTATAAAGGTTGCAGATCACTTGATCAAGATACACAACATAAGATCCAAGTTGTAGAAGGATACAAAAATCTAGTGGTTGTTTGTTTTATTTGCTGGCTATCTGTGGGTCCCATAGGTTTTTGGTATCATGGACGTTATTACAAGATTTCTTTCATTCATTCATGATAAGTCTTGTGTAAATTTTGAAAATTGCATATTCACATTTTAAGTTGTACATTTATTTATCATTTATTTCTTTCATTATTGTACAATTGGGAAAAGAGAGAAAAAGGGGATAGACCCTCTTTTCCTAATGCACAATTAGAAGGAAGATGAATCACTAGGCTCAAGTAGGACTCAAGCATTAAGAAAGTGCAATGATCCTTCATTGTTAATGAATTGGAATGAGTAGAATGATATGATGATGCAAGATAGAAGGCCAAACAAGAAAAGTTGAAAAGATTCAAAAAATACAGACTGACAAAAACATACAGACACCTATAATAATCTGAAACAAAGACCAAAGAGTTGTACAAATTTGTAGTTCAAATCTAGAGTGGATTGCAGGGAACAAAATGCCCTGGATGTTTTGTTCCTGGTAACAGTTTCCATAAATTGGTTGTGTTCCCTATGATTATGCATGAAACGTTAACAGTTGGTCTAACTGATCCCACACTTTTCGGATTAGTCCCAACAGTCGTACCACCTGTACCTACACATAAAAATAGGGAAGAAGGCTGGATAAAGGGGTTCAACTCAGTCAAACCCCTATTTGGAATCAACCTTGAAATGAAATAAATAAAATAGAAGCGTGTTGTCATACAACAAAGGCTAGATCTGAAAAATAGAACACGTCACACCTTGGCCATTCAAATGCTTCTTTGAATGTGATCAAATATGTTGATGCAATAGCCTTGACTTAACACAAAAATGCAAAAAGAAATCATAAAAGATGAAACCTGTGTAATGGATGTTGAAGTTCGCCACAATGTTGGATTAAGAAGAAGAAAGAAGACTTGGATGAATGTGTATCTCCTTTTCTTGATTGACAAACTCCTTTGCTTGACCTTCATTGAGGGAAATAAGCTTGATCCATAGAGAAAAACACCTTGAATGCTTGCGAAGAAGTCTAAATCTTAAATTCTTGAATGCTTGCCTTGAAATCTTGGACATGAATGCTTGAGAGTAGATGAAAAATCTTAATCATGGTTACCAAAATGAGGAGAGATAGGGTGTTTATATACCTCTCACAACATCTTGGGGGTTAAAAATTAGGAGGGCTAACTATAAATCGAAATACCCTATTAAATCACTAATATGGGCCCCGGTTACAATTGTAGACCAAAACTTGGGGAACAAAACGTCCTGGGTGTTATGTTTCCAGGAACAGAATGACCAAGGCATTATGTTTCATCCAATCAGGACTCAAAACAGAACCACATATCCCAAATAATAAGGGGAGGTTGGATTACAAGGCACAACTGATTTCAAGGTCGAGACAGAACATGAAGGCCACAAATGGTATCATAGAGCCTAGGTGATGAAACAAATTATTGGATTGGAGAAATAATAGAGGGGCACACGTAGAAATGAGAGCTTACCTCGATTTTATACAAAATTGAAATGATAGAGGACTTATATTTGAATTTAGGTGTTCATTAACCGCCATATAAAGTCCTATTATGAAAACACACTAAGGTGGGTGCTAAACAATCATGAAATTGTACACACATGTTAGGTGCATACAATTTACGACAATATAGTTATAATATTTTTAGACCTTGTTTTAAGCTTAAAACCTTTTATCAAGATATTATTTTATTTTTATAAAATTTGTCATTGAGATAGAGTATAATTGAACTTTTTAGATATGAGTATGATTGTAATAATGTTCATTACCTTCAAATAAATTTTGAAATGGTCAATTTTTTTTTAAAGTCTTATTTGAATTTTTTCAAATGACCACTTCATCATGCAATCTTACAAAAATATATTTTCTTCATTTAAATTCCCTTAACATTAACTTGCATCTTTAAATGTTGTTAATAAACCTCATTCATTTCTTCTTCTAAAATCTTCTAGTTTTTGGTTAGCTTCTACCATAAAGATAGTGTCAAACAAACTTCATCTTTACTATAGCCTATTTTCTTGCATATTTCTACTAGACTCCCACAACCAACAGCATATAACCTCTTGCCTTTCTAATATTAGGATTCCATTGGTGAGTCCACATCCCTAGAACATTTCCACTAGCAAAGTACCACACAAATATTGTAGGAAAAAAACCTACAAGGATGTTTATTTGTTACATTGTCAACATCTACCATTTTTCACACCCATGCTTGAGACTTGGACATACCCCAAATCTTCTAAATATCATTGAAGTTAAAACATGTCATCTATGTAACTAACATGGGAAAACTCCTAAAATAATAGTCATGTTTTCCCCTTCTTACATAGATTCAAATGTAAATATGTGTACAATGAAAAACTAACTTCAACTTTTGTGAGATCAAGAAGAAATATAAGAGGGGCACCAACAACTAGAAAGCTTTTTAGCTGTATGGCTGAAATATGTTACTATTTATTATGGGTTAGTAGCATCATTTTGTGGTCAATGAGATGGTTTGGGGGATATGTTTCTAACATTACAATTTTTCATTCTCTAGTATTTTCCTAAATGGTAGTGAACATTTGGGGTCATCTACATGGGTTTAAAGGTCACTACTATGATTCTCACATGAGGACCATCTATGTCAATAATCTATTTTGTAGAACTCACTTTTTAGACCTTTATTTGGTTTCTTAGCATTTATTCCTTCAATGACCTCCAAATTAGGGAAACATTCTCTTACACATTTCCTCTTTCCTCCACTCAATGACAACATGTAAGGAAACAACTTGCACTAGCAACACATTTTATAGGAAATATGTTGTAAATACCTAATTATAATTAAAAATAATAAACCTTTTTGAGAGGGGAAATCCTCCAACTATATCCATTGAGAATACTTATGCCCCAGTTACCACCAAGGGAGACTTAGATACTAAATATAACACCTAGGATGACCTAAGTATCTAAATAAGAATATAATAATGACCATATTACTAAATTAAGAGTTAAGGTATCCATAATATGACTATTCAAAGAAGAATTATGCACAATATTGTTCAAATGTGGACACTTGTGCATGAAGTCTTCATCCTCTCATGTGGCATCTTCAACTAGTAAAGTTTCCACTAAGTGAGATACTCAATGAGTGTCCTCTTCATTAGCTCTATCAATACTATATGTACCTAGAAATATTCGATCACTTTATTTGAAAGGAATAATGAAAAACTAGATGTATACATGTGTTGTTGGAGGTAACTCAAACTTGTAAGTGAGACTACCTATCTCCTACAAAATTTGGTATGGACCATAATATTTTGGTTACAACTTGTTCTTTGTTTTTTTTTTCTTCAAGGAAGTTTCCTTATAAAAACTTGATCAAAAAATGCAAAACTCCTTTTGAAGTGTTGTTGATTAACCTATTGCATTATTCTATTTCCTATCATGGTCAAATTTTCCTTAAGTTCTAAGATCACTTGTTGATGATACATGTGGTCCTCCATAGCCTGCACTCTTGGTGTCACCCTCAATGATGATTTGATGGATGAAGGATGGTATATGTATAGTATTGTAAACAAAGACATTTATGAAAAAATATGGAAGAAAGTGTTAGACCACTATTCTACTAGTTGTAGCTAATCTACCCATTGAGACTACTTGTCTAAATTGAAACAATCTAGATACCCTTCCAATAACTTATTGATATCCTTAGTTTGACCATTTAGCTAGGGATGGTATGAACAACTACAAATTGATTGAGTAACCCCAAAAAAGGAAAACATTTCTTAAATTCAATGGTAAAGATAGGATCATAATCATTGGCAATCGCCCTAGGTATACTATATAACTTTTGTATATTATCCATGAATCCTTTTGATGCTATACTTGTAAAAGGATGAAATAGTGCAATAAAATGGGCATATTTTTGAGGTGATCCTCAAATACCACAATGACTCTCTTACCTTTAGATCTTGGAAGACCTATGATGTGATCCATGGAGACCTCTTCCCAAAATTGGCTAGGAATAATTAAGGGCTAAAAAAGACCAAAATTCTTAACTATTTCCCCTTTATTTTTTAATATACTAAATATTTAGCAACATGTTTTTGAACATCAATTTTAATCCCTTCCCAAAAGAAATCTTGCATGATTTTTTGACATGCATTAAGAAATTAAACGACCCTCGACTAGAGAACCTTAAAGGTCTTCAAGAATCTTGTGTTTGAGATTGGAATTCTCACACGAATATAATATTTCTTTATACAACAAAGCATCCTCCAATGACAAAAAATATCTAAACTATTGGGACCATCTTGCAAGTATTGAATGAAACTCCTTGAAAAAAAATTCATTTCACGACTCTACTTTTGCTTCTCCCATCCAGTCTACTTGGATTATTTAAATGACACACAATAATGCCCCATCCTTCTCAGATAATGTATCTACCACAATTTTCTTCTTTCCTTTCTTATATATAATCTTACAATAATAAACCAACATCTTAGTGACCCATTTTGTTGCTCATCAAAAGATAATCTTTGCTCTAGAAAATATTTTAGGGAATCATGAACTATCTTTTCATCAAATATGACAACTATTTTATTTAAAGAAAAATAGCTAAGATTTCCTTCACACAAATGTGTTTGTGTTGACACTTACCATTCAATTGATGACTCGTAGAAGAAATGAGCTTACCCTTTTACATGCGAAATGTTTGGATATATATATATATATATATATATATATATATATATATATATATACCAAAGAATGTGAANTGTATATATATATATATATATATATATATATATATATATATATATATACCAAAGAATGTGAAGATCAATTGTTATCCAATAAATCAATCAAAGGGTGAGATATAACACTGGGACAACTACACAAATAATGATTCCCATTAGTTGGCCAAATCAGGATAGCGAAATCAACATTTTTTTCCATATCTTCATTTTTTGACACTTATAGCAACTAAACTATTGAGAATTCAAAGATGTTGCAAACTATTATTTTTTGTAGATTATATATAAGAAAGGAAAGAATAAACATACTGTGAATCTTTTTACATACCTTTTAATAAGTTATTTTTTATACTAATTAGCATTTTTCAAAAGTGATGTGTATGTCGTCATGCATAACTTCTTTATAGAAATGATAAAATTCTAATTTTTAAAATATAGGTCAGTCACACCAATATCTAATGCATGGATAACTTTTCATAATTTTTGTCTTTAATTAATTTTCAAAATTAGAGTAATTATAATCTCAACATAGGTGTATTTCGTCATGAATAACTTTTTATATGCATTTGAATTAACTACAAATGTGTATGTTGTCATGCAAAACACTTTTGTATGCATTTGAATCAACTTATTCTTTCTTATTTTTGAAATGAGGACATCGATAACTAGGGGGAAAATATATTTTAGTGTGAAACAAAGACCTTAATGTTCGGTGGAAAACCTACATTCACAAGAAATAATAATAATAATAATTTTAAAATATTCAAAATTACACTTTTTGAAAAGCTTATAATAAGGGTTACATGCTTACAAAATATAACTTCTAATTTTTTTTTTGTGATCCCCTAAAAGGTAAAGTAAAAGTAGTTTTTTGTCAACATTTTGGTAGATGTAGAGACTCCATTACATGCATGATATAAGACTAGAGGAGCTCTATCCAATGGCATTTGATCTATGAGGGTTTGATCTAACCTTCTTCAATTAAAATCATTCAAATGGAACCTATCAAGGCTTAAATCATTATATTTAATATTTAAAATATGTGATTTTAGGCAAAAATTTAGATGCCCCAAGTTTTGAAACCATTATATTGGGATTACCCATATGTTAGAGCAATGCATGCTTCTTTGCAATGCATTTGCTTCTCACATTCATTACTTGATATATCTTACCTATTGATAAGTATGAGATATCTATTTTGTAGGTTCTTCTGAAGCATGCATGTTAAAGGATTCAAGCACACATGATAAGATCTACTAGGGGTCCATTACTTTATTTGGATCTCAATACCTTTTGTGTCTAAATATTTTCTTTTATGCACATGTTTGGGAGTGCTCATTTACTTTAGGATTCATGTTCATGACATGGTTGTTGGCTATGGAGCCTGATCTTGTTGGTCCTATAGCCCTTCTCTTTTGGGGTGTGCCCTCAAAAGAAAAATTGGGATTTGGGTGCAACTCCCTCAAAATCAAATTTTAGATACATATTTTCATGATAAATCTTGACCATTCAACATTAGGTCATATTTGACTGTAGAGATTAAATGTTGTCTTTTCTTGTCTTAAAATGAAATCCTCTTTTATGAGGGGATTGGATTATGGTTGTGTATTCTATTGTAATGTATTATGGGTGGATACCATGATAGAAAGAAGAGGAAGTTGCAATAGATTTGTTGTAGCTTGTATCCCTTTATTTTGTTGGATAAATAAAAGACTATTTGGTTCTCCAATGACATAGTTCATATTAGGTGAACCATGTATATTTGCATGTCTCTATGTTTTGTGTTATTTTTAGGTTTTAATTTTGCATTCATGGTTTGTACTTTTACCCATGTCTCTATATTTTGTGTTTATTTATGTTTTAATTTTGCATTTATTTTATTGTATACTACTATGCAACTCTCTCCTATAAAGGATTAGCATGCACCTTGAGGTGGGACAAAATATAATAGAAAAAATTGCATACCCATGTCAAATCTTTTATAGTTTTTAGCTCATTTTGATGGAATGTGAATTAAGAAATCATTAACATTTAAGAAGCGTCATTACAATAATCTTTTAACTGAGGGTACTAAAAGGAACCCAAATCAATTTAGTGGGTTGACCTAGGAGAATGTAACATTAGTGATTCAATAACCTCTCCAAAGAAAATTTTAATACCACCAGTCCTTGATAGTTAGCACAAAGAAAAGAATTTGGTGAATCAAAGAGTAGAAGTGTATGGTATCCTAGACCATATCCATAGATCACATGTCAAATCCATGAGCCATAGAAATAACCTAGATATGCAAGATCAACCCACTACAAAGTTGATTGATTGTTATGAGGCAAGGTACAAACGAATGATACTTCTTGTTAGCCCAAGGCAAGTAGAATTTAGATATAATATCAACTTATTCATTCACATTATTCTTAGACCCAAATACCCCAACCTCACATTTAATTTTACAACTAATGGTTGACTCTTCATTTATCACTTCAGAAGTCTCATTATAGATTCAATCTAAAATGATTTATTACTTTATGTATATAAACAAAAATAAATCTTTCATAATTTTATAATTCATATTAATCAAATTAAAACACTTATGCTTATTCACTACTTAGAATGTATGGACAAAATTAACCCATTTTTCAATATACTAGATACAAAACATTTTTTATTTATGTATGAAATAATTTAACTTTTTTCAATATAATAAATAAAATACAATTTTTTCCAATATGCTAAATAAAATACATTTTTTTTTAAATTACAAAAGAAAATCATAGGTATTGTAAAATAATTGAAGGAGAAAGAGGCCTATTGGAGATCACAACTCTATGGTTAGCCCTAGAGCTGTGGCTCCATCCGTTTTATCGTGTTGTGTCTCATAAGAAGTTAAGCCATGCTTTGTATCGTCATACTTCTCCCCATCACCCCACAGAGCATATGCTTCCTCCCCATGAACTGCATCATCTCCTATCAAAAGATGTTCTTCTGGCATTCTCAGTGGAATGAAAAGCTGGATGAACACCATGATTATGCTTGTGACAACAATGTTCCACCCAATAACAAATGCAGCTGCCACAAGTTGCTTAACAAATTGCATGCCATCCCCATAAAATGCTCCCTTGGAATTGGTTACAGGTAAGAAGAGGCTGCACAGAGTAGGCTCTGCAAAAAGCCCTGTAAGAGCTCCACCCAATAGTCCTGCAACTGCATGAGTATGGAGTACAGCCAGTGTATCATCAACTTTCTGTAGCAAGGCTGACTTCTTGTGAACTATCATCATGGTGAACCATGGAATGCTACCAGAGAGCACTCCCATCACAATAGCAGCCCATCCTTGGACAACACCTACACGAGGAGAAAGAAAACATTTTGTGAGATAGGTTTCACTCAAGTTTTAAAATCCTCGACTTTAGTTGACATAAGTTTTTCACAGTAAATTAGATTAAGATGCAAAAAGTTTCTGGTTTACACTGTATATTTAGTTGTTTCATGTTTCGGATCACATTTAGAATTCATCAACAAAAAAGGAAAATAAACCATACACAATGTAATCTAAAAATTCGAACAACAAAACATATATAATATAATAAACCAGAAGTTTTTCATCTTAATCTTTCATTTTACCCTCTCCTAAGAAGAGAACATCCTCAACAGAGAAGGAAGATCTACTATATGCACTACGGTTGATTAAGCTAGTCTCTAATGCATATACAATCAGTTTGACCAAACAGGACTAGTGACTTCAGAGAGAAGTAGGTGTTCCTTGACAAAAGTAGGGCTCATAATGGGTATTCCTGACTTCAGAAGAACTAGGTATTCATGTATTCCTTTACAAAACAGGGCTTAATAATGCGTATTCCTGGCTTCAAGTTCAAAAAGAATTAGGTCTTCCTGTATTCCTTTACAAAACAGGGCTAATAATGGGGTTTAACTTACCAGCGCCTGGGGTAATGCAGACTAGTCCAGTTATCATTCCCTGAACAGCTCCAATGACTGAGGGCTTCTTAAAGAATATAACATCCAAACAAGTCCATACAAGAAGACTGGTAGCTGCACATATGTTGGTATTTAAAACAGCCATGGATGAAACAAGATTGGCAGCATAAGGGGCGCCTCCATTGAAACCACACCAACCCAACCACAAGAAACCAGCTCCAGTCAGCATAAGCAGAACGTTGTTTGGAGGAAATCTTTCCCTGTCCTTTTGTAGCCTAGGTCCTACCTGCTCTCTCCACACATTCAATCAATGAAAACAATCAGGACACATAAATCTTAGAATCTATAGGTAATGTAGAAGATAGTGGTCAACAAGGAAGAAAGAATTGTGCATACCCAATAAGCTGCAGTAAAACCTGCAACTCCTGAAGATAGATGGATGACATAACCACCTGCAAAATCAATAACTCCCCACTGGAAAAGGAATCCTCCTCCCCATAAACTAAAAGCTCCAACAGTATATGAAAAAGTGAGCCAGAGTGGTACAAAAGCCATCCATGCTTTGATATTCATTCTTCCAAGCAAAGCACCGGCCAATAGGATTGGTGTTATTCCTGCAAAGACAAACTGGAAAAACACAAGTGTAGCCATAGGATAAAGGGGTTCAACAGCTGCTGTCTCCACTAATCCATTCTTGTAGTCATGCTCTGTTTCAGGGACTATGGCATGTTTGATGAGAAACTTCTGGCCAAGTGCAGGTCCTGCCTTTCCCCAGAATGGAAGTAGTTCATCACCAAATGACATTTTGTAGGCCCAAGTCACCCAACAGATCAAAACAGCTGCAAATGCATAGAGAGCCATGAATGCAGAATTAACAGCCCATTTCTTCTTCACAATGCTTCCATAGAGGATAACAAGGCCTGGCATGCTTTGCAATCCAACAACAGTTGCAGCTACCATTTGCCATGCATTGTCTCCTTTGTTAAGCCATTCTGGTACTCCTGTGCCATTCTGGTAGGCAAGTGGAATTGTGGTAGCCATGGCTGCTACAAATTAAAACGTTCAATTCAAATCCTGTAAAAAACCCATTTAGCAAGTCAGAAAGGCTTGATGTATGATATTTATCTTCATAAAACATGATTTTCTTGCTGAACAGAAAGGGCCTACTAAGGAGTCGTTAACACAATTTCAAGGAAACAGCAAAAAGTTCAGTCAGAGTTTACATATTTGACATTACAGAATTACAACCACAACACAATAAAATTCCCGAAATACAGTACTCAAATTACCCATTACAGAATTTTCCCACTTGCAATCACGGAAAGGTTCCCAATAAAGCTCCAGATGTAATAGAATTTGGGTTTTTGGAGATGACATCCCCTTTTGGAAACTAAATAAACTAGTCATTCAATTGGATACACACAAATAAACAGGGTAACCTTCTCACAGAAAAACAAATTAAAACAATATACAAGGAAACCATTAATGTTACAAGTTCAGCACAATAAATTTATTTTCTTAAATTTAATTACGTACTGTTTAATTAATTTCAAATGTGGTCCCTCTACTGTCCTCAAAATCCCTAAAAATTTTAGGGTCCCCAAAATGGAATCCCAGAAACTCAGACAAATATTAGGAATTGCCGAAAACATGGCCAAACAAAGTCCATCCCCAAAACCAGGAGTGTACAACACCTACCATTACCCAGGCTAACAACGGCCAAAAGCAGAATTCAACCTAAGCTCTGTTATTCTCCATATAAAATGGTATGATTGTAAAAATATAAATCTACATAATACAATATGTGTTTTTTTTTGCATTTTTATAGTATTATGGAGGTAGATTATGAAGATGAACCAAATAAAATCTGTTGTAATATACAAATTTTAATTTTCATACTAACATATACAAATGTACTATTCTGTATAGATGTAAAAAATAGCTGCGACCCTCAACACAGAACATAACCAAATTTCAAAATTCTATGCTGCCAATTAGAAAAAAGCAATCTAACCAAAATCATCAAGCTGCAGAATTGAGGGCTTAATCAATCACAGCAAAAGCATGACTCAACAGAAGCCAAGAAAGCCTATTAAAATCAAACAACCTTAAAATTGCACAAACACCCAAATTACAACAGAGTCCATTGCAAAACTGATTCTCGTGAATACCCAAAATACAAATATCCTCTGTTAAAACTTATAAAACCCTAAACTGAGCTAAAATAAGAACAATTATCTAGCAAACCCACCAGCCAAAAGCTAACTTCAATGACCCACGCAGAAAGCACTTCCCCTGTCCTTCAGAAGCAAAATTTGGCCATACATATAGGAAATATCTTGTGGCGAATTCACAGAGAAAATTGAGAAAAATTACGAAAGATGAAACAATGGGTAACCTTATAAAACAAGAAATACAACCGACAGGAGAAATGTGGCAAAATTCTTCAAACTCTGAATTGTCAAAGATGGGTAACTCAGTAAAAGAAGGAAAAAAGCCAGATCAATATACATTGTGGTCTGAAATGCATGAATTGATGGTCAATATATGGGAAATCAAGCCTTGTCCAGTTGTAAAGGCTTGTTTTATTGGCCGGTGTTTCAGTTTTGTATGTTTTCGCCATTACTACTTGCCAAAGCAGCCGTCAAGAAATAAAGTTCTCTGTAGAATTGATATTACCTGGTCAACAATGGAAAAAGGCAGCAATCAAATACGTGTTTGGTTAAGAATTTGAGATTCCTGAGGCCTCAAAAATGAGAATTGTCAATGCAGACTGCATTGTTGACTCTATTATTAATTAATATAAAAATCAGAAACAATCAGATCACGATTGTTTCTATCTTTAAATTATTTAAAAAATATGGTGCATTTTGATTCTTGCGTAGATGTTGCTTCAAAATTAGATTGCCATTGTTTTTGTTTTTCAATTATTTAAAAAATGTGGTGCATTTTGATTCTTTCATAGATGTTGCTTCAAAATTAGACGATCTAGATGTATATTTGACATATTTATTAGTTAATTAAGAAATGTGTATTTCAATCAATTTATAAATATGGTCAATATCTATTTAGAAGGTTGGGTACATAATATGTTTACATTGTCAATGATTTTGTTGTTAGTCTCATAGACTGATGGTATGGTGACGTCATTAAAACTCATTCATTTATTCATTCACTTTCATAAAAAGTAAGATTCTAAAGAAAGAGTGATAAAAATAATGCGTATTTAGGATAGTGATGATAACCAATTAAAACTAATTATTGATCACAATTAAATAGGCATCTAATATGTTTGAAAGTTTTTTTTTTTTTTTTAAATTTTTAAATTATGATTATTAAAAGGGTTAGTAGTTAGGTGATATTGTATTTATATTAAAGATAATAGATCATACACAAATTCTAACTAAGAGTTTGTAATACAAATATCAAAGTGGTGGTTATCATATGATAGATCATCTTTATCAAGGAAATAAGCCCTATCTAAAGCATAATAAGAAGTTTGTATGTCTAAATAAAAATTGATAGTTTAATGATAAAACATTCAGATATACAAAGAGATGTCCTCAAGTCAATACTTAATTCATTAAAAATAATATATTATAACCATGTTGAATGTCTCAAAGAACATATCAATTCATAAATAAGATATGTTTATTTTAAAAATCTAACATAAGATATTCTAAGAATAACTATTCCATGACAAAAAGCAAGAAAAATATGAAAATAAATTAATGGTCAAGTACAATTTGAATTTAAAATACCAAAAATCTTAATCAATCCTTGGCCTACTCCTAATCTCAACTAGTAAATCCCATTCCTATTTCAATCAATATACATTCTAGACTGGATCACATGCATGATTGTTTCCCTTGTATAAAAGCTCACCTACCTCGTAAATTTAAATTGCATTCCCTCTCTTACCAAGCCATCTCTTTTGTCTAATTTGATTATTGGCTATTGAATCACATACCATATAATTCAAATTGAATGCCTAAAGTTATGCATTTAATAACAATACATAGGCCATTGAATTATCAAATAGAGATCTTAGGCTTACATCATCATTGACAAATACTGTAAAAAAAAGATACTCCACATATATCCTAGCTTTTATAACATTGAAATTGTACAATAACAAAATAAGGGTTTATTTTACATCTAGTAAAAATAGTTCTATTGACCAATTTTAAGCTCCTCAAGTTACTCATTACGAATTAAGTCCCCGAAGTAAACATATTTCATTATGTGTGAATTGTAAAAGTCTATAATAATAAAGGCCAAAATTGTGGGTAGTTAGACATATTACATCAATTCAAATTGAATTATGTGCAAATTGGACTATACAAACACATAATAGAATTTAGAGGTAATTTTGTGATAGTCCCTACAATGTACATTGAATATAGAAAAGATTAAATTTTGTCAATGTGCATTCATTACAATTAAACATCTATTAATAAAAATACTTCTAACTTTCTTGACTTCTTTGTCACTTATTATTATTAGGATCAACACATAATTTTTCTAAAATTATTCGACATTATTTGATTTATAATTTAGTTCTAGACTTCGAAAATATTATAGGGTGTGCTTTTATACCTACAATTTTTGTGAACCTCATTCTATTGATCTCCTCTAGAACCTTACCCAGGGTTAACCTTCGTTCTCATTATTTAATTTTGATCTAATTTTTAATATCTTTTCATCTGGTTCAAAAATATAATTGATGTGTATTTTTATTTCCATTTCTTTCTTTTGATCAGTAATACAATAAGGTTGTATTCGAAAACATCTACTAAGATCTTATACTCTAATTAGAAATATTGAATAGAATCAACCTTGAAATGATTATGGATCATCTTAAGACTCATTAATTATACAATTTATTTGAATTCATATATTTTCTTAAATGGGGAAGTGTCATTTGTCCATAAGAATCGCCTTGCAAGTTTGATGAAAGTCATAAGAGAATGGATGTTTCCAATAAAGTATAGATGCTTAGAGAGGAGGTTACCAAAATAGATGATAAATAGTTGGAATATGTTTTTCAAAAAAATAAAATATGCATTTTTTTATTCCAATGACATTCTTACAAAGAGATGATGGATCTAATACCTCAAAATTAATGAATTCATTCCATGTTATGTTTGTTTCAAAACATTATGGAATTGACATATTCAAAGGGATTGGCTAAATTATGAATTTAACTAATGTTCTTTATGGTTCTTCCCTCCCATTCCATTCTTAATTTCTTCTTCTATTCTCCACTCCCTCCATTTTAACTCCTATTTTTCCTATTGCATTCCTATCCATCTACCACTAGCCTAAATCTTCCCATAAATCACCTATTCCTACTCCTCTTCTCATATGTCACAAACCTTCACAACCCCTTTCCCAACCTCAACCTACCATTCCTCCCATGCATTATCCCATCAATACCCAATTTATAATTGATGGAATTATGAAGTAACTTGATAAAGTCTAAAATAACTCCAATACATCACCTTTAGGTTCAAAAAAAGATGCTACCATTTCACAATAGTGAAATACGTATACCCACATCCATACGACAACATCTAAACAACAAACTAAAACACATATCTTACCAAGGGGGACACTTCGTGTAGTTTTTCTTTCAACCACCTTTATATATTTAACATTTTAGTTGACTATTTAGCCCATACTTGTCCATACCACCTGATGTGGGGAAGAGAAGTATTTAATACAATATGATTGACAATGTATATGACTACATGCCAATATTGACCATTTCATATAATGTTAAAAATGATATAAATTTATGTCCTTGTTGGATTTGTCAGAATATACCTTACACCTTTTCCAAGACCATTTTCCATCGTCTAAGGAATTGTTAAAACGTACACGTTTGTCCAATTCGGACAAAAAATCGTACGGGGATTTTTTTTTCATTTTAAAATATTTTTTGAACTTTAAACATGTTTTAATGAATGAGTTTCTGCCACAATTCGTACGGGCACGCCTTTGCACGTCTCCAATTAATTGTTTTGAATATTAATGTTTTGCAAAGTTGTCGTTGAGTTTAAGCTACGTAGTCAATACGTTATGATTTTTATGGTTTGTTTAAAAATTTCCCATTTTATGGGATATAACTATTTAATGATTTTAGGAAATATAATACTTATATATATATTTTACTGAAAAGATGTATCGAAATACATGTGGTCGGTAAAGTACATAGTCAAATATTCAAGAAGTAGGTGGCATCATATCATGGCTGAAAGTCAAGTGTAAAGTCTTAACAAAAACATGTATGTGGCCCCCAAAAGGACAAAAAAAGTCATATATGAAACAATTTGGAGCTCTCAAAATGAAACAACTATTAGATCATCATATAACTATTAGTATTAAAAAAATTAAAATTTCAAAATTTGATTTGTTAGTTTGTAAATCCCCCTACTATCTACAAGCTCTCAATTATCATTGGTCATGGTTTCTTCTTCTTATATGTAGGGTCTAGAACATTTTTTTTTTTTGGGTTGGGAGGTGCGTAGCTAGAGTTGAGAAATTTTTTCTTGATTAGAGGGCTATGACAACCTACATGTAAGTGTGTTTTCATGATTGATGTTGTTATGTCTTGTCATGTAATGTCATGTTACTAAATCAATCCTTGAGTTACTTATTCAAAAAGCATTGCATTGGCACCACTATCAATCCTAAGGTAATATTATTTCAATTCAACATTTCACTTCAGATTTAGCCTTTGCCTTACTAGGGGTAAGCTCTATTTTACAATCAACCATAGTTGTAGTGGAGGTTAACACTTACCCAAGGTTTACTTAGGCAAGCCCCTATAGAACACAACATTTCCCCCTCATTTTTGTGTGAAAATTATAGTTCTGATAGATGAAGGTTGTAGGATTGCACATAGTAGATTGAGACATACATTTCTAGATTTTGAAAAGGCAAAAAATCTTGGACTCTGTTAATTAGTACACCAAACTGACACTTTTTGGCTGAATTTTAGAGGGAGCAATCTACAAAGCATCTTGATCTAGAATATGAAGGTTTAGCCGAGGAAAGAACCTTTAGGTCTAGGGTGCCTAACACACTTGACCAATATTTTCAAGCTCAAACTTTAGTACCAAGTTTCTTTATGTATCTTATTTCTAGATGTGTTAGCTTTCTATTATGTTTCCATTTGTTTATGATAAATATTGTCAATTTTGCATCATTTAACCTAGTTTGTATCATATAAAATCACACATACACACACAAAGAGGAAATAATCACATATAACATCTAACTCTCCTTGGGACTTAAGTTGGATTTTTTCGATTATCTCCTCCAACAAAAAGTGAAAATAGTGATCAATTAAGTTCTTAGTTTACAAAAATAGTCTAAGGCTCCTATTCCCACTATTTCATTTTTGTGAACCTGTCGTGTCTTACACTTTATATAATTCTAATTTTCATTTTTAGATTTGATTTTTAGTTATGGATCCTACACAATCTAATTGGTTTGTGTTTCCATGTTTGATTATATTGCTAATTAGTTATATTTACCAAAATAATTTGTTGACAAGTTGTTTATTTCACTTCATGTTGCTTTCATTGATTCATTGCTTTCTAATGTATAGAATAATCAAAATTTTCAGGATGTTCATGACATTTACTTCATTTCTAAAAGAATTTCATACACATTTCATATTACTATATGGTGATGTTCTCAAAGATTTTCATGACATATTTTACTTTCATAAATGAACTGGTAGATGGTTCATTTTGTACCTTTGATACCCTCCTTATAAATGGGGTTGAGATGAATCATGCTTGTTATTCTCCTAGAGTTTTTTGTTCTTCATGAGTAAATAGTTAATACTTTTATCAACAATCTCTGTACTAGAGATGAAGGTTTGTTTGTTGCAAGAGGAACACGCTTCAAACATTGACATTCTAACTCTCAACACATGTATAACCAAAGATCCTTCTTACTCTCCTAAATCTTATCTCAACTATCAGCATGTTTTGAGGCAACATGACAAGTTTAAAGAAAACATTAGATGATTGAAACACCCCTTCACAACACAAAATCTTAATCTAGAATGCCCCTCTTCACTCCCAAGCGGACGTAAGTAATGATAATAAAGATATGCATCCTCCTACAGGGATCCACCCTCATTCATATATTCATCTCTTTGGTGCTTCACATTATACTTACACGTGACTAATTTCAACGAGGTCTTTGATGAAAGTCCCTCACCTTTACATATGCAAACAAATTAAAATCATGGCTATGGCATGATTTTTAAACAATGATATAGAAGACATGGTCTTGGATGTGTGGAACAAGTATTCAAAGTCCCTATAGAACCCTCAACACAATATATTAGAGAAGGAATAAGGTTCCCTATTCCTTCCTCACTGATTCCTTCATCAAAACCCAACCTTCCTCCCCATCAACAAACAATGCCTATCCCTTAGGCCACTCATTTAAACATCTAGCATTACCTAAAAATTACAAATGATAAAGCAATCACCTTTCCTCCCCCAAGGCATAGGTCTAATACTAAACCATGTGATGGATTTTTTTTTTGTATTTGTACAGTGAGGAAAAGGATGGGGGAAAGAATGTGAGTGTGATCCAACTTTTCCTAAATGCACAATCGGAAGGAAAATGACTCAATAGGCTCAAGTGAGGCTTAAACACAAAATGAGCTGAATGATCCTTCAAAATAATGACTTGGGGGAAGTTGGATTTGAGGAAAATGATAGGACCTCAAATCGATAGGATGACGCAAGATATAAGGTCAAATTAGAAAATATGACAAGTTATAGAAAATACAGACTGACAGAAAATAGACTGAGTACAACTATAATGACTTGAAATGGAAACCAAAAGATTGTACTAACCTGCAATCTAAATTTGAAGCTGATTTTGAGGGTACATAATGCCTAGAGTGTTCTATTCCTAGGATCAGATAGCCTGAGGCACTATGTTCCCGATGATTCTACCTGAAACTTTCACAGTCGATTTGGTAGATCTCGCACTTTTTAGATTAAGTCCCGACTACATCGGTACCTATTCCTACACACATAAAAATAGGGAAAATATTGTAGAAAGAGGTTTCCCTTGGTCAAACCCGTGTTTAGGAATCAACCTTGAAAATGAAATGAAATTGCAATGGAAAGTTTATAAATGCAAAGGTAAATATTAGATCTACCTTGTATATACCTTCATGAATGGATATTGAGATCACACATATTCATGAAGATGCTTTCATGTTGCTTGAATTGTAGTTGTTGAACCTTGGAATGTAGAAAGGATTCAAGGATTCCTTCACAAATGCATGGATCTATGAATGCCACTCCTAGATCTTCAATGTTTTTATGATTGATGAACACTTGCTATGAAGGAAGAATGCTTGTGGATGGACAAAAGATCTTCTTTCTAGATTGAGAACTCCTCTACTTGGCCATCATGAAAGAGAAGCTTGCTACAATATAGAAGATTGCCTTCAAAATAGCCTTGGGTGCTTGAAGAATGCTACATCCTAAATGCTTGCCTTCAAATCTTGAACTTAATATTGCTTGATAATGGATGCAGATTGATAAAATAGATACAAAAATGAAGAGAGATATACCACTTATATACCTCTCACAATATTTTGGGATTAAAAAATCAGAGGAGACCGACACACAATCTAATTTCTCACTAAAACTTTGAGCCCAATTTTGGGGTACACAATGCTCTGAGAAAGAGACAAGATTGAAATGGGGTGTTAGAGAGATAGTGTAGATGTCGAAATAAGGGGAGATAGGAAGCCGGATAAAGCATAACATACATGAAATCTTGAAATCGCCAAAATGGGGCCTAACTAAGCATCTAATTATAGGTGCTAATTTTTAGGATGACACATTTATCCCCCACTTTGTCGAGAGTATGAGACAACCTCATGCTCTTGGTAAAGTAGATCAATGCATTGGAATTTTTTTATCAAGGTTAAGGAGACAAGGAAACATCAAGCCCTCAAGTGGCTTAGGTCCTCATCAAATCCAAAACCAAGATAAAAGAGGAAAAATGAGAGAGAGAGAGAGAGAGAGAGAGAGAGAGAGAGAGAGAGAGGGGTATGACCTTACTATGGATTATGCAAAGGGAACATGTTCTTGAAAAAGATGGAATTGATAGTATAGCAAGCTATAAGATGCTAGTCAACCCATCAAAAAGGATCAACCCTTAAGGAAATCCTATCTCCATTAAGGGATCCAGAAAAGCGGTTAGTCAAAAGACCAAATAATAGCGGTCAGTCAAAGGACCAAAAGAGAGAGGGAAGGATTAGTCGGTGGATCCAATGAATAATGTCTATGACATGATAATGTAAAGACGAATGCAAGGAAAACATTTTCTCCTTAGCCATCTACATAAGGGATTGCATTGAACCATTGTGTGTATGAGAAATGCGAAACAAGGAGTAGAGTGTATGTCCCCATGTTAAAGTGATTGCAAATGCCTTATATAGGCGAGGGACTAAGAGAGTGGGAGAACTCCAACTAACTATGAATTTTGTCACAACTAACTGTCTATAGTTGAATTGTTCAACATTTCAAGTCGACTTGCAGTGTGATTACATGTAATTACAAGCTATAACTTTGCAAGTGATGATCACTTGTAATTACAATTTTTGACATCACATGTAATTTGTCAAAATGAAATTACAAGTGTATAATTGAAAGCTAAGACTAAGTGTCTGAAGACACGACTCAATTAGATTATCTTCTCTATACTCTTCATCACGTTTCAAGATGTCGGTACTTCAAAAAATCCAGACTTGGTGAAAGTATTTGTCTTGAGGCAAGAACTTGTAACCTTGATGGCCTTTGTGTCCTTATGGATGAATTCCAATCATAGTTCTTTGCAAGGCTATAGTAAGAACTGATCATTCAGGAGAAGTTCTCTCTGCAAGATTGAGGTAGGAAACCTAAAATGTGAGAACATCATCATAAATCATTTATATCTCTGCCTTGCAAGCATTCTATTGCCCATTATGTAACAAGAGATCCTTTGTTGTTCACTGTTATCAATGTTCAAAATGTTGCGCTTCACCCTTTATCTTTTGATGATATGAAGTGTTCACTGTTCTTTTATGGATCCTTCTTGGTTATCATTGTCTCTCTTGCATGGCTAGCATCTTTTGATTATTCTGCATCATAGTGGCCTTTATTGGGAAAATATATTTTCAAGGTTTTGTGACCATCTCATTCTTGAAAGCATTCTATGCTCTCAATCATTCTCATCACTTATCCACCTCCTTCTATGGCTCTATCATGTTGTTTCTCTTGCTTTGCGTCATTCTCCAATCTTGGAGCCAACTTTGCAAAATAAGGCCCATGTCTTGATTTGTTGATTTGGTAGGTAACGTGTGCAAACATGATTGACAAAGGTAGGTTGAATAGGATGCAAAAGTGGGGTTACAAGTGAATTTAGGGCCTTGAGGACTGCATTACAAGTGTGGAAAAACATGGGCATTTTACTTGCAACGAGGAAAAATGAAAACACACTTTGTATGTATAATGTAAATGAGTGAGCTTGCACTTATAATCAAGTCTTAGAGACCTAGTTTCAAGTGATTTAGAGTGCATTTTGGGCTTTATTCAGATTTTGGAAGGTCAATTGCAAGTTTTGGAAAGAACATTATATTTTACAAGAGTAAAATATACCTGACGAGGCTAAATTTGGATTGTGGAGAGCATATTGGAAGTAAGTTACTTGTATTCAAAGAACTCGCCATGTAGTTCCTAAGACCCAAATTTGCATTTAGGCATTTTACATACAAGTACTATGATGCACGTTTCGGGTTTTTGACCTTAAATGCAAGTAAAATACTTGCAAGTTTTGTGATGAATATGCATTTGGGTGAGTAGCATGACACACAAGAAGAGCTTCAACATACAACTGCAAGTTACTTTCTAACATTGTTTTGAAAACATGCAATATTGCTTTGAAAACCTGAAATGGACATATGGCATGAGCATTCTATGAAGGTAGTGATGCATCACATAACTTAGTCTTTGAAGGAATGAATAAGAAGAACTATAGACACTTAGGGAGGTAAATTCAAAACAAACTCAAGAGATAAACAAGAGACGCAAGCGTCAAAGTTCCTGCCTATTGTGTAATATTTTTAAGGGTAAGATATAGTGAAATGAGAATGTGTTTAAGGTAGTGTGGACAAATTGTGTGACACTAATCATGTAGAAATAAGAAGACATATTTTGGCACCAAAAGAAAACAATGTAAATTGAATATTTGAATAGTATGTTGAACAAAAGTTCGTTATCTTTATAATTAATTGTAACTTATGAAAGAAGTTATGGGGAAATCATAAATAATGTGAATTGAAAAAGGATCATTTGTGTGCGAAGGGAGGTTTTAAATTTTTTCAAGCTACCTTACTCCAAAAAGGAATCCAAAAACACCAAATCAATTTTGTAGAAATTCAGAAGTCAAATGATGCACACTTACTTTTCTGTTTTATGTAAATCCCCAAGTCTAGAGTTTGAATACTTACTCTAGAATTATAGAGTTGTGATTTTGAGTATGAACAAATTTGTAAGGATGGAAATCTTGACAAGAAGCAAGAATTGAAAAACTAAAATGAAAAGAAAAACAAAAAATAAAATTTTAAATAAGAATATTAATCAAATTGTTTTCTCATAAATCTAAGACAAACAACATAACATGAACATGTGGAATCTATTATAAAATTTAAATTATTATAAAAATAGAATAAATGTAAATGTTTTTTTTTTAAAAAAGCAATAAATGTATTTAGCTAAAACATTATAATAAATGAAATAATATGATGGGACAGTTTTGTTCTCAATTTTAAAGTTGTACATTCATATTATAAATGAAAATATGATCTTCTATTCCTATATAAAAAGTAACTTCAATGCTTAACAATTTACACAAGAAAAATATAATGTTTGTCTTGTAAAAATTTGTATAATGTACACTTATGGATAATAATATATATTTTTAATTATAATATAATAATTATTTTGATTTTACAACCAACATATTTGTTTGATATATTGAATGGGGTGATGATTTTGTAACTTCAAATTTTTATATGTATACTTTAGAAAAAATAACAAAATAGTAAATAGGACAAAAGAAATAAATTATTATTAAAAATATAAATATATATTTAGCTATTAATATCTTATATTTATTATTTTAATAATATAACATAGCAAAATAGTAAATAAGACAAAAAAAAATGATCAAAAAAAATTATTTTATAAATTATATTAAACATTTATTCTAAGCATAAAAAGTTAAAAATTTAAATTTTTAAAAATAAACAATTAAAATTAATTATTTTTAGAAATTATAATTAAGTACAAAAGCTATTATTGATAGTTCTAATAATGATAATACATTTATAATGTACATTTAGTACAAATGACATGACATACTCTTTAGTGCTGCTATGTGCTTTTTAAATTTTCTTTTAATTAAACTTTTAAAATGTGAATTTTCAATAGAATTATAAATAAATAGCATTATTTAGATTTTTTAAATATGTTGAAATTATCAAACTTTACAAAACATAAATAGACTTAAAAAATCTTGAAATCTGATTGGTTAGATTAATTGATTTCAAAACTAAATGAATGCAATAGTTACCTGCCTATGACAATAACTAATAAGGGAGGAGATGTTTAACCAATGAAAACAACCAAATTGTCTAAAACAAGAAGAAGAACCCATATTTCTTAACCTAAACGAAAGAGAAACAAAGAAAAATCACGTCTAATGTAGTACAAAGACTAAAAACCCTAAAAGGCATGAAGAAAATAAAACAAAGAAACAAAGGGAAACATACCTAAAGAAATCAGATTAAGAAAAATGATCAGCAAAACGCCTTTCAAAAGCTAGGGCAGAAGCAAAATGAAACTCAGAGCTTGTAATACAAGTTTATAAAGCCGTTTGTAGGAAGAATAATTCATTTCTGAATGAAAGACTTCAATCATAAATGTGAACTCCAGTAGAATGCGGGCTGCAGTCAACAAATGACAAGTTTCAGGATGAAAAACACCTACAAACTCCTACTTCGGGTTTGTACACTCACGATTCAAACCCCCCTTTGAAACATTGAAGATAACCTGTAAAAACACAAGGAAAGCCCCTTTCAGATTGAAAAAAAACATTTTAAAGTTAAAATGAACTTCCAACTTGTATTTCGGGTTTTGATGGCGATTTACAAGTTGTTTTATAAATAAAAAGAATTTAAAGTAATATTTTAAGTTACAAATAACAGCTTTTCGATTTGATTGTGTAGTTATTTCGAGCATCAACGTTTCGGATCACACTCTGTGATCTATCATCAATCATCAGGATGGAAGAGAGTGCAAGAGATTTGAGATGCAAGTTACAAGTTTAATAAGACACATATAACAAAATGTAACTTGCAATTGAGGCTATAAAGTCCTTTTGCAAGTTGGATACACTTTCTTAAAAATATAATACTTTTACTTACAAATGAATCTTGAAAACCGATTTCAAGTAATTTTGATATTATTTGTTGTTGTAAACTTGTAATCATGCAATCAAAACCTGAAATTGACAAGAAAACCAAAGAAAACTACTTTAGAAACTAGAAATTTGGCGAAGTGAAAATGGGAAACCACGACCAATATGACACATGAAATACCAATTATGATATTTAGCCTCGTAAAGTGTACCTTAGAGAGTAAAACTACGATTTAAGCTCAAATTTCATAGGAGGTTGCTTTGATTTCATGAATTCAAAATCAAAGACAACAAATATCAAATCTAAATTTATTCTTTTGTGCCAATAGCAAAGTATTTGAAAACAAACTATATATAGCAATATACAATTCTCTTCTTTGTGCACAAGTTTAGATTATGTATCTTTTGCCTTATAGGTATGATTACTCATTTCCTTCTTTTCATTTTTGTCCTTCGTTTTGCTTTACCATGTCTTGTTGCTCAAATTGTTCACTTTCACAATATCAAATTATAAAGCTAGCAATTGTAACAAATAGCATGCTTCTAATAGAATATACTATAGAGTATATGTCAACTGATTAAGTATTTGTTTTGTATATGACAACAATTTCTGTTTTGTAAGTTATGGTTCACACAAATGTTTGAAGCTAGTATGCAAATAAGCCCATTATTTGACCAAGAGCATAACAAAGACTTTCAAATATCGGATTCAGTTTTCTTTTTTCCACTTTCTTGCATTGTCTATCATAACTTCGTATTTCAACTATTCATTGTCATTGCTCTGAACCTGTTTAAACTTGGCCTACTTCGTTTTGGATTTACAAAGGATAATCTACAAAGCCTTAATAAATTACACTAGGCTTTCTGAAAACAAAACAAACTGAATCAATTTTAAATAAGTATACAGGCCAAAGATACAAAAACACAATAAAACTAAAAAAATTAATTCAACAAAATCTTACAATCTGAATCAAATCCAAAACCAATATGTTAATTCTACTTATAAAATCTACACATTCCAAACTAAAAAAAAACCTAAAAAAGTTATGTACATTAAACAATATGATCAATAAGGCTTTGTATATATCTACACTAGGTTAATATATAGCATATACTTTGAAATATGCTCTTGTTTAAACAATTGTAGTTGTGTATATTGCCTTTCTTCTTTCATTTTTTTCCCTATCTCATGTATTTAGCATTTCATTACAATATTATACTACATTTGCCTATATCTATGTTTTGAATTGTAAATTACTGTTTTATTTTTGTTTATTGTGCAAGTTTCATTTACCTATCTTTTCTTATTGGAAAATCAACATAATCAAGATCTCCATTAATCGATGGCCAAAACACATATCAAAAATTTAAACATATCATTAAACATGTTATCAATAATGTAATTGTGACTTTGGTTTACACCAAATAGATAAACCTATTTATACTAATTCACACTCTTCAAACAAACATATTTTCCATTTGTCTCATTTTCTTTACTACAATATTAAAATACCTCTGTGCAATGCATTTTTCTCATTTACTTCTATGGAACAACTTTGTTATCACAATGGTGCCAACTAAAGATAAAAAATTATTAGTTCATAACAAATATATTTATACAACTTTTTTTTCATCTCTCTAAATGTTAATTATCTTGCAACTTCTTATTATTTTCATACCAAATGCATGTATCATTTTCAGTTTTCCAATCAATTTTCCATAGTCCAAATGATTTGTTAAAAAAACTCTGTTAAAATGGCTTACAATCTGTCCTTGCTTTAGGTATATCCCTGCAAATACAATTATCTATTATTAAAGCTTTTTCTCATGCCAAAAAAAAGTCTGAATTACTCTTCTTTTTGTTTTTATGTTTTTGGTGTTAAAACCACATTGCTTTTAGATCTCGATCCAATTGCAAACTAATGCATAAGCATTCACAAACAAAAAGAAATATGATCTACATCTAAACTCATAAATGATCAAGTGTTTGTTTTATATACAATAATGGTTTTATTTTCTATTTTTAGTACATCTATTTTATTTTATAAAGAGTGTTTTCTATACACTAATGGCTTTATTTTCTACTTCTCAACACAACTTTTGTTTTTAAAAACTAACCTGCATACAAAGTATATATTTCTTATTTTAAATAACAATCAAAATTTATATTTTACTTCAACTTATTATATATTTATGTTCTTTTCCACAATGCAGGGACTCCAGCTCTGCAGAGCTCTTGTTGTGTACTATTCTCTTAAGACATTGGCAGCATCAAATGATTCTTTCTCAATGCATAGCAAGACGTGTAATATGTGATGTTGAAACACTTCATGAGCTATGCCACTTGTTATAGTACACCCATCGTGAGAGCATTGTTTAAGGACACTTTGCTTCCTACATGTAATTATGATTCGAGACAAACAATTGCAGCTTGAGAGAACTTTGGATCATGCCTTTCTACAGAGCAAATGCACTTAATTAAGACATTGATTGATCTTTAAGATCTTGTATACCATTTATAAATCCATTGCTTTAACGCTGCTAATTGTCATGATATTTAGACATGTCATTATTGGGAAAGTTCTCATTACAAGGTACCATCACCTTTCCTTTTGTCCTCAGGTCAAGCACAAGAGAGGATACACTGAATATTAAATGTATAAAATTCAATTGTGTTTCTTAGGTTGAGTTTAAATAGTTGGGTTGTCTATTTCGTTGTCTATTTCAGAGTCCCTGATATATATACTAAATAAAAAATTCATAATGGAGAACATAGGCGATCTTGAAGGCTCCTATGGTGGCATCCCATAAGGGTGATATGGCTTAGGCAATTTCATCACACAGGACTTTTCGTTCTGATCTAGTTTTGGTATTGCCACTGTCTATTTCCATTGCCCAACTGGTGGGCCATGGAGGATTCTTGCTCATGATCATTTTGAACAGCACGATTTATTAGACATTCTCCCTCATTGCACAAGAGATGTGGAGGTAGAGGATGACTCCCTCTAAACATTTGGAGGAATTAGAAAATGGTGTGTCATGGACAATTGTTAAAAGAAGAAAGAGAGGTCTTCCTAATTCTATTTCATATTGCCATCCAGGGTAAGAGTTTGTGGATTGCAAGGAAAGGGACAAGGATAGTGTAGGTTAGGTGGGTTGTTTCCCATCGACAGTTGGGTGCAGCTGTGTTGTTGAATGGATTTGTTGGTAGATGTTGCATTACATTTGTAAAATATACCAGGTCCTTTCAAAACCTGGTCTTTTAGTTGTCAGATGTTTCATTGTCAATTTGCTTCCCCTATACTCATGTTTTGATGTATTCAGGTTTTAAGAGTCTTGTCAAAAAACCTATTTACCTGTTTATCAAAAAACATAGGTGAAATTCTAACATTCCTTAATTTGTTGATGTATATGAGCATATGTTGTAGTGCTTGTCCTTAGGTGGCTTGTTGTTGATTCTTTCCTTCAGATCTAAAAATTCTTTGAGTATGTCCAAAATGTGCTGGCACAACTAAAGCAAATAGCTGTTTTGCTTGACAAAGGAAAGCCCCTCGTCTTTGCAATCTCGCACCTAAATCAACATAATAAATGTACCTCAAAGTTTTGGCATCATACGTGCACTGTCTTTAACGACCTACTGGCACTTCTCCTGTTATTCTTTTGATTTATTTTTGTCATTTAGAAGCTTATGCCCTTTCTATGATTTACATTAATTTGACATACAAACCTCAACCATGCTAGAGGAAACTCAAGGTGTTTTGAGTAAAAATCATTGATCATCAATAAAACTTCTCCCAACTAATTGATAAGATCCAAATAAGTAACAAATAACAGAAGACATAAAAATGGAACGCATGCAAGCCCCTGCCATGAAATAGATAGTAGTATTTAACAGACCTTACTGATTTTGTAACATAGCATTGTTTAATCTAAATAAGCCATTACGAGTAAATCATAACTTAGGTGTTGAGCTAGCATTGATTATCACTTTGTGGTTCTGTACCAATTATCCATTTGGTAGTATTACTCTTCCACATTAATGCTTATCCATTATTTTCTTTCTCATCTTGCAACTAGCAAGTGATTTCCAATTATTTTTTAAAAGATGACCTCATTTTAAAAGGTGCAAATGCTTTGTTTCTCTAAGATGCCATTGTAGCCTTATGATTCATTACATCATAATCCATTGAACTGCTAGAATGAGGTTAAAAAGAGCAAATAAATGAAATCAACAGGAATTTTGTTTCACTACAAAATTCTATTAAGCTGCTACAGGTGTTCTCAACAGCCCATTATGCCTAAGAAGTGCATCTGCTGATGGTTCTCTGCCACGGAAATCTATGAAAACCTGCAGCAAAGGCAAAGAATGTACCATTATAATTCAAAATTTGCCAAGCTATGTGAAACTATCGTGATATTAAATAACTATACAAAACAAACATTGCAATACATGAGATTCAAGACACTTGTATCTATGCAATGTTTGACCGCACCACTCAAAAAACATTAACCTGCCAATATATGCAAGGGATGCAAGTTATACAAATAAAAATTTGGTTTAACAACCGTGAACTAGTTTTTTCAGCAAACAATTGTAGCTTGGAGGGCAGTTATCAGGTTTACAATTGTGGTATGGAGTAGACTCTAGAGTGACGAGGTTTACTCAGGTTGCAATGAAAAAATTACAATGTAGATATATTGCACAAATATGCACAACTGCAAACAATAGTTGGAATTAAAAAGGCATATGGCCTTTGACAAGACCACATAATATAAGATTGTTGTGAAAAAAAAAATAAAGAAAAAAGCAGTACATGTACATTTAAATCTGAACACATTCAATGTTTCACCCTTTTCCTTATATGAAAAGCGTAAAACTCAGTCAGCATGCATGAAATTCTATTTCGGAGATACGTACACTATTGAAAACTTCAAATTTTAATTAAATTCATGTACACCATACAGATAACCAGAAGGCTTCAAATTTTAATTAAATTCATGTACACCATACAGATAACCAGAAGGCGTAGAACACAACAAAGTTTGACACTGAAACCAACACTGGTGTAAGTACTGGTGAGGGGGAGGATGCTAACACACCTTCATGAAGAGTGCATGAGGCAGGGCCGTTTCTAGAATGAAACTGATTTCATAAGTCTGCTACACAAGCTTGTGGATTCCTATTACTTTTTAAATAATAGCTTAGCAGCCAAAAACAACTTGGAGCAAAGAATACAATGACATCAAGAATTGGATAAACAGAATATAATAAGGGAAAATGATCTCTCTTGAACAAATTAGAAACACATCACTTAGTATAACATATATAATAAAACAAGTTAATTATGTTTGATAGTCTGGTAGCAATGGAACATATGTTTTCTTGTCCTCAAAAAGTGCAGAAGATGCAATAATTTGGTGACATGAAGAAATGACATGCCCTTACTATCCATCTAGTCTACATAGTATTTCACATTTGAACTGTTAGTAATAACTGAGAGGGGGGGGTGAATCAGTGGCCTCGTAAATATTCCAATAATCAACCCAAAAACTTAGTACTACAATATTAAGCCTCTAGTTATCTTCAGTCCTATAAGATGAATGCCTTCAAATACAATTATCAAATTACTACTGCTCGGAATGCTTTGTTAAACCTTAGACTGTATGTTTACCAAATAGCAGTCTGTTAATTTAATAATTATATTTGAAGACATTCATCTTATAGGACTGAAGATAACTAGAGGCTTAATATTGTGGTAAAGTTTTTGAGTTGATTATTTGAATATTCTTGAGGCCACAGATTCACCCCCCCTCTCAGTTATTACTAACAATTGGTATCAGAGCTTGTGTGCTTAGAAAGGGAGTTTAACAGCTCAAGCAAAAGATCACAAGATGAATAGACGAGATGTGCCCAAGTTGAATAAAGACAACT
>MU228248.1:991323-1006473 GCA_018584345.1 Thuja plicata | reverse complement strand
ATGAATGAACCTGACGGGGTGACTTACTAAAAATAGACGCTCTCTCCAAGATTCTTGGAGCCCAAACCGGAAGCCAAAAATGAAAACCGAGAGCATCATTCAACTCCTCTAACTCATCTGAGCTCATCAGAACTATCCCTTGACTTACTATAAATAGTAAGTTTACACCAATGACCCTCTAAACCCCTCGCCAGACCACGAGGATCGCAATAATGACTTGGCACCATCATTTCAATGACCTGCTGAAAAATGGGGACATTACAATACACCGAAGGTAATATGAAGATAACACAGTGGCCACACCAGCATGGAGACTCTTAGATCTAATAGAACACAATCTTTTTGAACAGGCTTGCATAAGTATTTCGTAGAGAGGTTTGAAATAGAAAGAGGCTATTGAAGGAAAGAAAAGATTTCACAAACAATAGCTTTCCTAAGAAATTTAGACACAAATTGTGACCTGCAAGCAAACGTTCACTCCAGCAAATAGATGCAGAAATGAGACAAAAATAGTTAGGGATGAACAAAATCCACAAACCATCTAAATCAAATCATCTACAATAGCATGCAAAGATGCTGAAAAAAGAGAAGGCTCAGGAATTCTAAGACTTCTCTGATATAAACTAGTGTATCATATTCATTAAGAGAAAATATAGAAAGAGGGAAATTAGAGGACATAAAAAATGTCACAGATAATTCCCACAAGGTCTAGATTCCAATGAAAGATTACAAATTGCCAAAGTTAGGGGGCAGAAAGAATGCCTAAGATAACTTTTACAACTGAAAAACTCTCATTACCAACAACTTCTAAAACTATTATATACATCCTCCTTTTGCACGCAGGCTTGGAGCAAATCTGATCTAGGGTTACAATTGATTTGCATAGAATAATGGAAACCCTAACTCTGTCAATTCTTATCATTAATGCATCTGGAAATATCCTTAGAAATATCTTGCTCGATCTGATATGGCTTTGAATATCTCTACTTTGCCATTAATGCAGCTCTGAGAAGTCGGCCCAATCCATCTCTCTGTCAAATTTCTGAGAAATCGCGCCACCGCTTATCAACTCTGAGAATCAGATTTTCATATTTTTAAATATTCAAATAATAACGGTTAGGTGGCACGGGAGCTCGATCGACGGTTCATATTTGAATCTTCATCTTCCTTTAAGCTGGAGCCGTAGATCCCTATCTTTGTTCTTACTGCCTTTGTCCTTTAACCCACATCAGACTAGCCCTTAACCTTGGGTCCTCAATTTGCCTCAGTCTCCAAGTCGCGAGATGTTTTTATTAACTCTGGGTTCATTATGAGACAATGCGACCACCACAAGATTGGATCAGCATCGGACGACTATCGCTAAGTCTCCAAATCATAAGAGAATATTCCATTCCTTCCCGAGACTTAGCGACCACCACGGGATTGAAATCTGATCAATGCCATAGATTAAATCATCCGCAAACTCTGAGCCTTTACCTTACTCGACTTTCTTGACCACGGTTCATTTGGAGACCTGGCGACTGAGCAGTCTCGTGGTCTCTTATCTTTTTGCTCAACTATGGTTTCTTCACGAGACCTGCGACTGAAAGAAAGCCTGACTCGACCAGCCTAAACTCAAGTTATATCTGCAGGGTTAGAAATATACTGAGTAGCGAGATCTCATGATCTTTTGTTAACTCTGAGTCACTTCATGAGATCACGCGACTACCATTGGATCATAACATAAGATCAACGATCAGCGCGAAGTCGGGAGAACCCTTTAACTGGCCCCACCATCTTACGGAGACTAAGCGACTAAGGCAAAATAGAACAAGCAGTCTCCAAGTCGCGTGATCCCAGCTGATGTCATCATTTTCTCAGGAGACTTAGCGACAACCGTAAGATGAAGGATATGAGTGATCTGGATCGACGGTGTGCGGGAAGTCTCTTGAGCATTGGAGAATATTCGTTTTCTTACCGCAACAAAGAGACAAAGGGTATTATATTTGCGCACGTCTTTAGAGGGAGCTTAAGTTATCCGAAAAGGTAATGACAAAATAGAATAAGCTCGGGATAACTAGGGTTTTTCTATCAAGTTTGCATAGGGCTTTCAATACTTAGGTTATTTTGTATGAACAAGACAGACCAGAGGGCTGAAAACATAGCAGAGGACACATCCAAGACCAGAAATTTTAAGGTCTTTCTCACAGGCTGGGCTCAACCCTTGTGGGAGCCTCATTTACTCCACCTATAGCCAAAATTTACCAGATAAGGAAAATTTGGGTAACAGGCACAAAAGGTAACAATTGACACACAATGCTTTTTCTTGGATTTCGTACTTACATAGTTGGAATAGAAGGGTTATTACATGCTTCTTGGGAGTTGGTTGATTACTGCTAAGGCAACCCACAATTGGAAGAAAAATACACTCTTAATAGAGAGTAAATGAAGTACATCATCAAGCTGCAAAATCAGGCGGTGAGGGAGGAGTTGGAATCCTCCTCTAAAGACAAATAGTAGTGTATGGACGAAGGAAGGAAAGCCATGGAACCAAACGATCAAAGGGTGCTCGAGTTGGAAGATTGTTCTGAAGACAAAACGAGTTCCCTAAATGGACTATTTCATTGGCAAATGGAGGACTATGAGGTATTTCTGTTAATGTGTAATTTCCTTGAAGCCACAACTCTCCATAAAGACCAACCGATTGAAGAGTGTAAAGTTATGGACAATACATGTCTGATAGTACGAGGATGACTTAGATAGAGAATGGAAGGAAAAATTAAAAAGGCGCGAAGGTGGAAAAAGGAGCTAATGGGAGGAAAGAATTGCATCCGTACGTAAGATAGAGAAGGGAGAGAAGTAGCATGCTACACTTGCATGGCTGCTCGAGCTTGTGCACCAAGGAGTATTGCTATCCGTATGGGAGAACAAGAGGTAAGGGGCGTATATGTTTGATCCCGAGTCGTATGGGCGTGCATCACAAAAGGTGTTGTATATGTATGAACATGATTTGTAGCACTTGGTGTACAGGCCTGATACCATACAAGGTTGTGAAATGTGTCGTACGGAGGAGAGAACATCGTATGACGAAGAAAATCCATACGAAGGAGGGGAATAGTTGGAACCGTAAGTGGCTTGGAGATAGGTCATACGGAATACAATTCGTACGTGGTAACATTACATTTGTATAGAGCAGAAAGTGCGAGCCATATGAGATCAAGCCAGAAATCATTGCACCGTACGAAAGAAAAAAAACATATAGTTGGGGCTGTACGAAGGTATTAGTTAGTCCTATGGGGGTGAGAGCAAGCCAAATGCAACAATGACCCTAGGGAACTTTGGAAAAGCCATACATCAAAGGAGTCCGTATGTAGAAGAGAGAGTCAAGAAACTGTATGGAGAAAATAAAATGCAACAGTCATTGTGGAGTCCAAGGCCGTACGGAAGGAAGGCGTACGAAAAAGTGTCAAGACCATACTACAAGAAAGAAGTCTCAAGATCATACGTGGGGGGAGTACACCATATAGACAAGTGTGAAGGAGGTCATATGCAGAGCAAATAATTCAGCCGTATGTTAATTCTAGGCAACACATGAGGAAAAGTTGCAAGTTGTACGTGGAGGTGCCACTTGGGTCGTATGGGATAAACCCTCCCAAAAAACATGCAATAACTTCTGGGTTGTACATCATAGAGTCATCTTAGTGCCATCCTTTTGTACGACTTAAGCCTCTAGTGGAAAGACATGTCTTGAAATCTCACTAGAGAGTACAATTTGATCATAATTTTGACATGAAATATGTATTTTCTTGGCTTCTTCAGCTTTATTCTTGCCATCTTAAAAATTCAAGAAAATGATGTGTCACCTTTGACGTCGTTGGGGGCATTGTCCCTTGACCCTGTTGGGGGCGTTGCTCCCAAATCCCCATTTGATTTTTGAAGTACACTACAATGTTGAGTTTGCACAATACAAGTCATTGTCTACACTCTTGACATTAGTCTTCCTCAATATTACTTGATTTATACTTGTCATTTGGAAGATGA
Organism: Thuja plicata; assembly: GCA_018584345.1. Classification (NCBI taxonomy): domain Eukaryota; kingdom Viridiplantae; phylum Streptophyta; class Pinopsida; order Cupressales; family Cupressaceae; genus Thuja; species Thuja plicata. Next base: position 1,002,453 of record MU228248.1, on the reverse strand, counting down.
CTTTTTTTTTTTTTTTGGGGGGGGGGGGGGNTTTTGGGGGGGGGGGGGATGATGTAGTCGGTGTACAATGCCTATTGTTATGTTTGATAATATTGGTTACACACCAATGTATAAATTGTCTGTATTAAGTTGGTTGTCACTCTCGGGTAGTCAGTGTCAATTGCTCGACGACTGTATTCATCTTGGGAACTGTCGAGTCCTTTAAATATGTTGTGTATTGCCAAGGAAGGTATGATTGTGTAGTCGATTGGATTGTAATCCTTGATTCACCATCTCTAGTCTTCTTCTTTGTAATGAATTTATGAGCAAATAAAGATATATTTTATTCCTGTATTTGGTACACACTGCCATCTTTATTATTATTTCATATATTGCATCTTGCTTTCATATTGCGTTTTTCTCCCTAAATTGAACTTAAGTGGGAGTGTAAGAGTAAATTATTATTTATTCTATGCTTAAGTTCCACTTAGGCATATTAGTTATCATTTATATTTTCTAGGTGAGTAGGTATAATTTATTATTATTTTATTACCTACTTTCTAGTTAGTTCTATCAAGGGATTGTACCTACCCTCCACTTCATTGGTGCTCTCACTCTCTTGCCTATATAAGCAGAGCTTATGTACATTGTTTGACATCTCAATATTTTTATCTTTCCTCTGTTGATGTTATAGTGTCTGGAGTTATCTTTTCGTGAGTCTCTTCATTTCAATTGTAAATCTGAAAGGTCATTCTTTGTTGTAACTGCCTGACCCTTCATTATCAAGATGATGAAGGGTCAAGACAAGCATATATACGTCTTGATGATATTCGCATTGGGTGCTGATTATTGTTTCAGTTCAGTCTAGCGTTTGGCAATATTGTAAATCAGATTTTCTGATCTTTCATTAATATAAGTGATATATTTGTGGCTGGGTTTTTTCTCCCTCAAGGAGGGTTTTCCCAAGATAATTAGTTGTGTCCATTGTTGTATGTGTTTTGTTGCTTATCTTCATTTCTGGTTTAAAAACATTAACATGGTATCAGAGAAGATACAATCTAGGGAGAGCAAGGGCAGATAATAATGAAGCCTCATTGTGCTTATTTGCAGAAATATAGAAGTCTGGAAATTAATGATTATTTTAATTGCCTTGAGTCTTTAGGCATCGATGGAAACATATGTGAGGATGTTAAATTGACACTTGTCGATGATTTTGAGATTTAAATATTGAGGAGCTATTGGGTATGGTTGGATAGATCATATACGAGCTATTGGGTATGGTTGGATAGATCAGATCTTTGCGGAGCTGATCTAATCAAGGAAGTTGCATGTAGCTTATGGGTTATTTTGATTTGAACTTGGCAGGTGATAACCAAATTGATAAATCTTTCTACGAAAGTTTGAGATTTTGTCAAGTAACTCGTATTCGGAGGATCATGGAATGCGGTCGGTATTGGTCCCAAGACCAATTTTGTGCATGAGTATGAAGTTGTGTTTAGCTTGAGGGTGATAGCAGTGTAGGGACTGAAATTTGTTGGGTTGTGTCACCTGGTTCATTTGCTTTAGCTGATATTTCCTTTGAGAAGCTTGGTGTTGTGGAAAATGTTGCTCTTGTTGAGAGGGAGTCTCAACATCAACGATTATTGCTACTTGCTAAAATGCATATTTCTCTGAGACGGAGAAATATGAGGTGAAAGCCCTTGTAATGCATATTTCTTTGAGACGGAGAAATATGAGGTGAAAGCCCTTGTCCATCTCTGAGACAGATGTTACTCTTTCCACTCATGGGAGTAGCCATGGTGGACGTCATGTTGAGAGACTCCATGACAACATCACGTTGAGTGACTCCGTGATGAGCACTTGTGCATATAATTCTTTTCACACATGTGAGTAGTCATGGTGAACGTCATGTTGAGTGACTCCATGACGTTATCACGTTGAGAGACTCCGTGATAAATTTTGTTTTTCCTCACAAATGGGTGTAGCCATTGTGGGTGTCATGTTGGGAGATTCCATGACACGGATAACTGAAAAGATACCTCCCTATCTAAAAAGGAGTGTTGATGTTATAGTGTATGGAGTTATCTTTTCAAGGGTGTCTCTTCATTTCAATTGTAAATCTGAAAGGTCATTCTTTGTTGTAACTGCTTGACTCTTCATTATCAAGACGATGAAGGGTCAATACAAGCATATATATGTCTTGATGGTATTTGCATTGGGTGCTTATTATTGTTTCAGTTCAGTCTAGCGTTTGGCAATATTGTAAATCAGATTTTCTGATCTTTCATTAATATAAATGATATATTTGTGGCTGGGTTTTTTCCTCCCTCAAGGAGGGTTTTCCCAGGATAATTTGTTGTGTCCATTGTTGTATATGTTTTGCTACTTATCTTTATTTCTGGTTTAAAAACATTAACATCCTAGTGATCTATTATTTCTCTATGTTCGTGGAAACTATAGCAGTCGTTGATCCTGGCTTAGGAGGTTGCAAACTACAATAGACAAAAGAGTTACTTGAAATAGTTACCAAGAATCTTGCTTACCCAATCATAGCATTCAAAAACTGGAAGTCAACAAATATGTCTGACATTCTACAAAAGATTGTTTCTTCAATTATATATGCAACTATAATGTCCCCAAATATTTAAAAGTGACTTAAGTTATTCTAAAATTTATTTAATATTACAAGGATGACTTTAATTAATTAATTAAATTATAAAATAAAAAGAATAAAAAAATAAAATAAAGTAAGTCATTTTATTTAGTCTGCCTAATCTAATCTAATTTCTAGAGGTTTCTTGGAGCCCTTTACAAGGTGATGGTCGGGCATTGTAATTCATCATGGAATGTAGTTGATTATTTCTTCTATTGTCGAAAGTTGAAGGCTAAAGGTGGTTGCATTTTCGGTGGGAGTAACTCCTCACCCTAGTTTGCCTGCGAGTTATCAAATTTGTGAAGTTTTATTTCGAGGACAAATTTGCAGAAATAAAATATTGACAGTTCTAGGGTAACTCGTATCATTTTGGAGAATAAAGATATTGGAAAATCTGATATCTGTGGAACTTATCTACTTCATAAATAAATAAAGATATCACTCTATTTCATATTTTGAGTACACTAAATGTTATTCTAAGTATTGGCAATCGATTGAAGACTATGATTGGCAGCAATAATATTTCATGCAATGTCTTTCGATATTACATTGTGAATTGCTATAGTGGCGACTTTATAAGGAATGGTAATAATAATGTTTGATTCTCTTTATTAATTGATCCAATACTTCTATTGTTGGGCGATTATGCAAAACTAAAGTTTGCTGCAGATTTGTATTTATCAGCTGAAGAGATTAATAGTGGGACCGAATATATTATATATTGGTATATTAAAGCTGTCTATAATTGGCAAAAGATATTATTGTGAGCATCCTTTCCAATATTATTTGAGTAACTCTTCAAGGTTTGGGCGGACATTTGACTCTGAAGACAGATTTACATTTGTATTTGGAATGATACTATTGTCGTTCAATAATTCAAGTGCCGCTTGGATCTAGTGAAAAATTAAACAGTAAATTATCGCCGTTGAAGATTATATTACCACTAGCGTCCATAAATGTTTGTGAGATTGGCTATAACTTGTCTTGGGTGATATCCTCAAACTATTAGGCGATTGCGATTAAAGGATTCAGCCATTGGTTTATATCCGGAAATGGTGATAGATGTTTCCTTCCTTTCAACTAGGATCGTTTACCCCCAGTCCAAAACTCTTCATAATTGTTGTGGCACGAGACCCTTCATATTCGTTCATCATTGGAATTGGCAGATACAAAAATCATTATCGAAGGAGTGCTCTTGAATTAAGGCCACCTCTTTACACCCTTGGCTTGTATTTTTGTGTCATGCATTGGAGAGTTGTATTACTCAGCTAAACATTGTTTGTTCTAAACTAATTAGCTATTCTCACAATCTAAAACCAAAGAATCAGCTGGGCGAATAAAATGATTCGAAAAGGAGGGTGGGTATTGGTTGCTATATCAATTCAAGTAACTCCCTGAACACAGTCGATTGAGGTACACAATAATTTATTGTTTACATAAAGCTTATTACTTGGTAATCAGTGTTGGATACACATCAAATTTGTCACTTCTATGTGATGATCCATTTGTTTCTTTTGCCTGCGATGCTATTCATGAGCATTAAATACCTTGCAACTCTATTTGACATATTGCACATAAAAAAAGTGTGGAGGATTGGTGAGATTTGGGTGCAGGGATATTTCAGTGGTATTAGAGCTAGTAATCTTGCTAGCCTATCGAGAAGATTCAAAATTTGGATCTAAGCATGGCACTTAGTGACGGATTGCGATTGGTGGAGGCACTACATGAGGTTGGTGACAAGCTCAATTTTTGCCACCAAGGGAAGATGTCATCATCACGCAAAATGAATTAGAAGGATGTTTGAGGATGGTGGAGTAGTCATCTCCGATTTCAGTGCAACTAGCCCTTGTTCCTATTGTGAGCGCTTTAAGGCAACGATGGTTTTTGAGATATCCTAATAAGGGGATCAAGTTGTTAGTTACTTCATGCCTAAGTGAGATTTTGAGAATCTCGGCCCTTGGAGTCCTCTATGATGATGACACCATGAAGGAGATATTGCACTTAATAGTTGATGACTTTCAAGGTCTTTGATGACACTAGCAATGTTCATTCTTCAAGGGGGTTGCAATATTGAAGACCTTTGCTAATGTTAGTAACCTTTTGTTGGACTTGGGATCACAAGAGCATATCTATGACATGTTTCATCATTTCTTCGTCACAATCAGGGGATATTATGATAGGGAGAGTATTGCAAGCATGAAGAACATTATGATCTTGTGTATCGAGGAGATGGATGTCATATCCCAACCTATCTCATCTATGGTAGAGGCTGTTTGAACACAGGAATGTGTTCCTTCTATTGCTGCATATGGATTGGCCAATAATGTATTCAAACATTATGAGGGGAAATTGAAGTCTCACTTGCATAAGGATAAGGATAAGGAAGTCGGAAATAGCAATGAGGATGATAGGCTACATGTCAAAATAAGCCCTAAAGAAGATGGAGCCATGTACACAAGTTCACTTGAGCCATATAAAAACATGCACAAGCAAGAAGCAACAATTGCCCCTTCAAGTGGAGAACACTTAAGTCTTCATGACAGCTACAAAGTTGAAGAAGATGCTTTCACGGAGTTTGCCAAGTCAACATTGGTTGATCAGCTATGTAATGTCCCCAATTTTTATAAACTGTCTTAATTAGGTTAATTAATTAAGTGGTCCTAAAATTTAAATAATATCACAAGGACTTACTTAATTAATTAATTTAATTATTATTAAGGAGAATCATTTAATATTTTTGGGCCCAGTTCAGTTGTAACTTGTGGACCTATTTGAAATTAATAATAAAATAATGCAGACCTATTGTAACCTTCAAAATACTTCCCGGAGGCCTTTATAAGGAGGTGACTGACATTGTAGGTAGTCATAGTGGACATTATGTTTCTTGTATATTTGCGATTCCAGTTGGAATTCTACATTGTTTTTGTGATGTTCCCAAATTAGCAGGTTCTGGGAACCTGAGTCTGGTCAACTCATCAGCGCGAACCTCGTGAGTTGACATGATGTTTTGAGGGTCTCAGTGGCCAGATTTGCCCATTTCACAAATCTGGACTTACTATTTTTAGTAAGTCAATTTGGGGGCCAGTTACTATTTTTGGCAATGCAGTTGAAGACTATGTTGATCAGGCATTACAACAGAGGATGCATGAATCATCATCAGAATGATATTTGATAATTAATTATATTAATTAATAACAATATGTTATTAATTAATAAAAGGGTTATATTATTATTATAATAATAATACTTTATTATTATAAGGACTTAGAAGTTGACATATTGAAGAATGGTTAACTGGTGATTGTTTTTGGCAACTTTGGCATCCAAGGAGTTATAAATACAGGATCAGTTGTGAAGCTGATCATCAAATGTTTTTATATCAAATTGTGTTTGGAGAATTGTCTCTATTATCTGAGCCCTTGCTGAAATATAAGGGTCAAATTAGTTTCTCGAAGACTGATTCTTCTTGAGCTAATCATCAATCGATTGCTTCTTCTTCGTGCTGATGTATACGAGGAAGCTCTGAATTCTGGAAAATAAAGATTGTTGAACTGAGGCCTGCCTAAGGGGTCAAATTCGAGTGTTGTGGAAGACAAGAGTGGCATGAATTATTGTCAGTTGTGAAAGAAGCCAAGTCTGTACGCCGTGGAAGCTAATTGGAAGGCGGTTTGATTGCACTTGATGCCACGCATCAAGTGAACAACAGCATAGTGTGATTACACACGTTTTTGGAGAATCGCGGCAAGGAGAGAAGCAGGCCATGACTAGGGAAAACGGCCCAAGCCGCAGCATCATTCACGCGAGGCACCAAACAACACCCTGTGCTGTCACCACAGGCCCGTGAATAGCCAACACCATCCACGCGAGGCACTAACAACACCCCGTGCTGTCACCACAGGCCCGCGAACAGTCAGCAGCACCCACTGAGCTGCCATTCCCAGTCACGCAGGAGGCTCACGCGACAGGGTCTAGCCACTGTCCTAGCCATTATCAGCCGTGTGGAAACTATCAGGTTCTATCTTTGTTTTATTTTGATCAATAAACATTTTTTGCAAAAGGGTTATATCCCAGCTACGTTATACAAGTGTGAATTTGAGATAGCAGGCACTGCTGCTAAATTAATTTAATTAAATTCATATATGCGGATGACTATTTCTTGAATTACATAGATCTATGCGCTTAGCTTTTGAATATTTTCCAATAAAAACCCAAGAAAAGGAATTCGGCAGCAAATTCAGTGCAAGAGCCAGTCAGGCTCATTACAATTTCCCGTTTTGGAGGGGCGAGATCCTCCCTATTCTGGCATTCACAGTTTCGGTGGGAATCACTCACCCTATTTTGCATGTTGGTCCAAATCTAAGAAGTTTTCAGTTGAAGACAAATTTGATGTATTTTGAGTTATATTCTTATCATCCGAAATACAAATATCTAGTTCTTGGCCATTCATTGTTGTTGACGGTGCACATTCTGCATTCATTCCTATATCTGCGAATAATATTGTTGGCGGAGGAAATTAATTACGATTGGATCCTTCCTCATGTTTCAAATTGAAGTTCTTGTACAGAGTGTTTGAAAGTGTGTGTACCTACCTTTCTATACGGGCAAAACATACTCCTGTAGGGGGAAGTCTTAATCACTGTATAGTACCTTCCTATACGGGTGAAATCTACTTACCGTACGGTGATGCCTAACTATCGTACGAGTATTGGGCCATACGTGTTGAACATCGCCTCCTGGAGGGACCGTATAGGTAAGGCAAAATAGTGTCGTACGAAGGAAGGGGTGGTAGTGGTCGTACAATGAACTGTACGTAGGGTGTGAAGAGTAAACATCGTACGATGGAAGTCATCTGACGGAAAGTCGCTCAATTGGCAAATCACCCTATGGCAAGTCACGAGGACAAGTCACCCGAGGGTAATGTACTCGACAACAAATACCTGACAGCAATGTACCCGAGGTCAAATACCCGACAACAATGTACCTGATGGTAAATACCCGACGACAATGTTCTAGAGGGCAATGTCCCTGACGAAAAATACAACAATGTACTTGAGGCCAAATACCCGACGATAATGTACCCGAGGGCAAATCCCGTCGATACCTTGGGCCCTCAATCGTAGGCTCCCTTTAGCACTCGGCACCCTTCGGCTCCCTTTGACACTTGACAATTGAAATTAAGATTATCTATCTTCAGACTTTCGTAATCTACGTGCAGTTCCGTTCTTCGATACAACACATGAATATTGTAGATATACAAAATGAATCTGTACAAATCGTACAAAAATATTGATAAATAGTTAGATCTTTGATTACACCAATTTGACGATGAACTATAAAGTGAAATATCTGAAGTAATATCTCCAACGACAGACTAGGGTGAGGAATGACTCCTACCGAAACTGTGAATACAAAATAGGGAGGGTTTTGCACCTCTGAAACTGCAAACAAGACTCAATTCCAACTAGAATTGCAAATAAACAAAAAATATAAGCTACACGATGATTTCCCATAATCCCAACCACCTCCTTATAAAGGCCTCTAGGAAGTATCCCGAAGGTTACAACAAGCTGACATTATTTTATTATTAATTTCAAATAGGTCCACAAGTTACATCTGGACCGGGTCCAAAAATATTATAAGATTCCCCTTAATAGTAATTAAATTAATTAATTAAATAAGTCTTGGTGATATTATTTAAATTTTAGGATTGCTTAATTAATTAACCTAATTAAGACACTTTATAAAAATTGGGGACATTACACTTTCCGCCATATGACAAGCTCTAGGATCCCAAACCAAGTGCGGATGCCGGTAGCTATAACACCAAAAATCTCGATGCTACACTCTGACCAAGAACACCGCCTCCTTAACGCACCTGGATATAGTTGTGAAGAATATCTCCATCAAGATTCCTCTTCTCCACTCTAATATAAACATTGCCATGCTCAGAGTCATCAAGATCCCACTAAAGCCAATCATCAAGCACATCGATGCTTAGATCCCAAGCTTTCATGCTATCATGCAAATCAATCACTTTCAAAAAATGATTGTTTGGAATCTCAAAGCTCAGGTGTAACTTGTTCTTCCCATGAGGAATCCACTCACACGAAGAGATGGAAATCATACACGTCTCATGCCCAACCAAAGGGTAAATTCCATCTTCAACCAAATGTAGAGATTGCTCCTGCAAGGAATCATTGGTAGAGTTTGCATCCCCATGGAGTTGATCAACCACTGCTGGCTTGACAAAATTCATACTAACATCTTTTTCACCCTTTCCACTCATGGTGCCATCAACTTCCTCATGACTATACATAGTTTCGCTTTCCTTTGAGCTGATTGAGTTCTTAATTTAGGATCCAACTCCTCTTTCCTTTTCCTTACATAGTACCTATCAAAAGATTTGGTAGCCTTGATCTCCTTAGGTTCGCTTGAGTATTCATCAAAGATTTTGATAACCTCCTCATGCACAGGTATACTTTTTCCTATCAAAACTAGATATTCTTGAAATGTCAGAAGATTCTTCCTCTTTCGATATTTGTTATACAAGTTGGCAATTTTGGTGGCAACAATTTCATTATCCCTTTCTTCCATTTCTATAATCATCCCAAGCATTCCATAGGTTGGCAAGATTTTGGCTTTGATACCACAAAATGTATCAAACGATGGAAGTCACCCAATGGAAGTCATCCAAGGGCAAATACTCGACGACAATGTATCTGACGATAAATACCTGACGACAATGTACTCGAGGGCAAATACCCGACGACAATTTACCTGAGCGGAAATACCCAATGACAATGTTCTGGAGGGAAATGTACCTGACAACAAATACAACAATGTACTTGAGGGCTAATACTAAACGACAATGTACTTGAGGGCAAATCCCTTCAATACCTTGGGCCCTCAACTGTCGGCTCCCTTCAACACTCGACACCCTTTGGCTCCCTTCGACACTCAACAATTGAAATTAAGATTATCTATCTTCAGACTTTTGTAATCTACGGACAGTTCTGTTCTTCGATACAACAAATGAATATTGTAGATATACATAACGAATTTGTACAGATCGCACACAAATACTGATAAATAGATCGATCTTTGATTACACAAATTTGACGATGAAGTACAACGTGAAACATCTAAAGTGATATCTCCAATGACATACTAGGGTGAGGAATGAATCCTATCTAAACTGCGAATACAAAATAGGGAGGATCTTGCACCTCCGAAGTTGCAAAGACTCAATTCCAACAGTAATCACAACTAAACAAGAAATATAAGCTACATGATGATTTCCCACAATGCAAACCACCTCCTTATAAAGGCCTCTAGGAAGTATTCCGAAGGTCACAACAGACTGACATTATTTTATTATTAATTTCAAATAGGTCCACAAGTTACAAATGGACCGAGCCCAAAATATTAAGTGATTCCCCCTAATAATAATTAAATTAATAAATAAAATAAGTCGTGATATTATTTAAATTTTAGGACTACTAAATTAATTAACCTAATTAAGACACTTTATAAAAATTGGTGACATTACAAGCTACATGGAGATATGAATTCTACCAATACTACTTTGCATGAGCCAACTCTACAATTGATTGGTAAGGAATTAATGTGTAATGTGGATAGTAATGATGTTTGATCAAGTAGTGAGATTGATTTCACTTGTTTCGTACACATGATTGCAGTTGTAATGTCCCCAATTTTAGCAGGTCATTGAATTGATGGTGCCAGGTCATTATTGCGATCCTCGTGGTCTGGCGAGGTGTTTAGAGGGTCATTGGTGTGAACTTACTATTTATAGTAAGTCAATGGATAGTTCCAATGAGCTCAAATGAGTTAGAGGAGTTGAATGATGCTCTCGGTTTTCATTTCTGGCTTCCGGTTTGGGCTCCAAGAATCTTGGAGAGAGCGTCTATTTTTAGTAAGTCACCCCATTAGGCTCATTCATCATCTTTCATCATTAGGATCACTCCTATGCAGATAGATTTTGATTCAGATGCTTCTTCAGTTGTTTTCGCAAGACGGGTGGTTTATTATTATTACTTAATTAAATTTGCTAAGGTTGCCATTTTTGTTGGTATTATATGCTGGATACCTTAGTGTTATAGCTCGTTGGAACCAGGATGAAAAGTTTTAAATCTTGGGCACAAGAAACAGGGACCTTGTGTGTCATAATTTCATGATGTTGGTGAAAAGGTCATTTTTGGAGCCAAATGAGTTAATAAATTATATTATTCAATATGTGCCTTAGTATAAAAAGTGTTTTAAGTGAAAAGTGTGAGAGAAGACGCTTTTTAATTATAAAAGCAATGCTTTGGGAAAGGCAAATCATCTATTGAATATTTTATAATTTTTCTTCTTGAGCCTTGGGCTAGGGTTTCTGAGTTCTTCACTATTGCAATTGTGCTGAGGTAAACAATTGCAAGATCTCTCTACTGTATTTCTGTGGCTAAGGAGAGAATTGGATTTATTCTGGAGATTAT
>MU228248.1:963886-987551 GCA_018584345.1 Thuja plicata | reverse complement strand
TTATTTGGGAATTACAAAAAGGAATTATATAATTGTTCTTGAAAAAATATCAAATCTCTTTATTTTCAGAATTAGAAAAGTTGTTCATATTGGGTTATCCAAAAGGAGCCAGTCAGGCTCATTACAGCAGTGGAGGAATACTTGTTGAGATCACACAAGGCATTTTGTCCTAGAGAGTTGATTGTAGAGACTAAGAGATTGCCTAACAATAAGGTCCTACAATATGATAATGTTTGGTTTGTCATGGATACTGCACCATGGAGTTAATTGGTGACAAAGATCATAACAGTTAAGGAGATGCATAATTGGATCAGTTCAAGGTCAGCTAAGGCAGCTGGGAGGACATGCAACTTTCAGCATCATAGACCATCACTTTTTGAAGATACAATAAAAGAGGACAAAGACACTTCTAGGGAACACATTTCTGATTTCCTGAATTTAACCAGCACTCCCTTGTCATCACATGAGCATTGCATTGAGGACAGCCAAGAGTGGATTGATAAACATATGGTGGAATTTGGAAATGCTGATTGCCCATGGTCTGATACATTTCTTGAGCATTGAATACGTTGCTACACATATTGCACCTAAAATAAAGTGTGGAGAATTGGTAAGATTTGGGTGCAGGGATATTTCAGTGGTTTCAGAGTTGGTGATCTTGCCCGCCTATTGGGAAGATTCAAAATTTGGATCTAAGCATGGCTTCTAGTGATGGATCATGGTTTGTGGAGGAACTGCATGAGGTTGGCGACAAGCTCAGTTTTCTCCACCAAGGGAAGATTGTAATGTCTTTGTTTAGGATATCTTGGAATATCGGGACAATTACTTCAATTTCTTAAACTTACACTATCTGATTTTGCAATTAAACTATCTAATGGATAAGATAAAGATAAATATCTATAAAATAACAATGAACAATGTTGCTATCTCTAATATATACAATTATATGTATACAAAGTGTATTGGTAATTAATTGCACTTAGTGCAATGATCCTTGCTATGTCAAATATGGCAATATGCTTATGCAATCGAGGAGAATAGTATTGCTTATAGCAATACAAATTGCTGTCTCTGATTATCACTCTTACAACATGCAATATTTGATCCTTAATTATTACTTATAGCGATACAATTCTTGTTTCTAATGTAATCCTTTAATCCTTGCAATCAAGTTTTCTGTATCTGATATGCTGTTATGCAAATTTGAAATGCTACTATGTCTGATATGATTGAATAATGCTTGCAATAGAAGTGCCGGCTCTGATCTTTCCTTGAGTGTATGCAACCAATAATGCAAAAGGCAATCGCTCAATGTAAAGCAGATCCACAAGGGATAAATAAAAGAGATACATTCCAATCAATGCCTGAATTGAATGACTGAAATGTCTTCTTATATCTTATGTTTGGGTGGATGAGTCACGTAAAAGGGAAGTGTTTCATGCCTCTTGAAATCACTCTTCTTCATAACAACCGCTAACTGCAGCACTTCATTATCTTAATGCTTATCGATAAGGCTTATATTCAAAGAGCACATTCTCATTAAATAATCAATTACCTCTTAGGTCGCACCTTTCAGATATGATTAATCTCCCACTCGTTAACGTGTCTCTTCACATCTTAATCCTAATCATTAATCTTAACATAGATGGCCTCATTATCGATAAGGCAATTGTTATTCTTATTGATTATTGCTTATCCCATGCCATATTTCTTCTATTGATATCGATGGATGATAATCGATCATTAATGATCCAGGCATTACCTTCTAATGCAAGCAGTTCATGCCTTAGCCAAGACTTAGTCTTTGTCATTGATTCTTGACAATCTTCTCCACTAATTCTAAAATCGATCAAGTTGCTTGATTTGATTAGCAAATCAATTATTAAGTGAATCAATATCGTTGTTTCCACCATCTCCAACTTCCTCCTAGATATATATGGATTGTTATCGATCTGATTATACATATCTGTAGTTTGACTTCTTTCATCTTGTCAGTCGATAAGAATTCTCCATCCGTCGATTACTCAGTCTTTGTCAAACATCGATGCCTTCCTTCATATGATGACTCGATACTTGATATTCTAATCTTGTTCACCAACTTGTAATGCATATGTTTCAACTAAAGATCTTATGATGATCGATATCCTTATTAGCATTGCTATTTTCTCTTTGATAGTAAGTCATCCTTAGTGACACGAGTATTACCTTCACAATTGGTTTATGGGCTGATCTCGGGTTCATCTTTGATATGTCCTGCTCCATTTAACTTTGAGATACCTTGGTGATTGTCCTTAGCAATTGTTGACTGACTGATCTCTACAATGATGATGTCTAGACTGTAGCAATCTTCTGTAGCATTCACATGAATATGTTTTCTATACTTGGTGTGATCGACATGTTGCTCATCATCCTTCTTGAAAGGTGATCATCAACTTGGACAAATCCTTATTCCTCCTAATGCAACCTTGAAAACTGTCTTATTCATAAGACTTCACAGTATTCCAAACATCTTATTCTTCTACTAATACATATGTACATCTACTTCTAACTACTCTTGCCAGCTTCTACTAGCTATAGGTGTTCAAGGACTGCCACTTCTTGATCACAAAAGTACTTAATTGCTTTAGTATCATTGGTTTAAGGATGGGGATATCATAAAGACATCGCCATCATGCTAAATGAATTAGAAGGATGTTTGAGCATGGTGAAGCAGTCAGCTCCAATTTCAGTACAGCTAGCCCTTGTTTCTATTGAGACCGCTTTAAGGCAACGATGGTTGTTTAGACATCCTGATAAGGGGATCAAGTTGTTAGTTACTTCATGCCTAAGTGAGATTTTGAGAATCTTGGCCCCTCGAGTCCCGTACGATGATGACACGATGGAGGAGATATTAAACTTAATAGTTGATAGCTTTCAAGGTCTTGATGACATCTGTAGTGTTCATTCTTCAAGGAGGTTTGCAGTATTGAAGACTTTTGCACATGTTAAAGTGAGTAACCTTTTGTTGGACTTGGGATCCCAAGAGAAGATTTATGACATGTTTCATCATTTCTTGATCATGATCATGGGATATCATGATAGGGAGATTATTGCAACCATGGAGAACATTATGATCTTGTATATCAAGGAGATGGATGTCATATCCCAATCTATCTCATCTATGGTATGGGGTGTTCGGAAACAAGAATGTGTTCCTTCTACTACTGTGTATGGATTGGTCAATAATGATAGGCTACATGGCACAATGAGCCCTAAGGAGGATGAAGCCATGTATACAAGTTCAGTTCAGCCATATAAAAACATGCACGAGCAAGGAACAACAATTGTTCCTTCAAGTGGAGAACACATAAATCTTCATGGCAGCCACAAGGTTGGAGAAGATGCTTTCACAGAGCTTGCCAAGCCAACATTGGTTGATCAGCTACATGGAGATGTGGATTTTACCAATATTCCTTTGTATGAGCCAGCTCTACAACTGATTGGTAAGGAATCAATATGGAATGTGGACAGTAATAATGTTCGGTCACATAGTGAGATTGATTTCACTTGTGTCATACACATGATTACATTGAAGGAATAGTTGTTGAGATCATATGAAGCATTTTCTCTTAGAGAGATGATTGTAGAGAGTAAGAGATTGCCTTACAATAATGTCCTACAATATGATAATGTTTCGTTTTTCATGGACGCTGCATCATGGAGTTGGTTGGTGATAAAGATCATAACAGCTAAGGAGATACAAAATTGGATTAGTTCAAGGTCAGCTAAGGAAGCTGAGAGGACATGTGAAGTTTAACATCATAGACCAGCACTAAATGAAGATACAATAGGGGAGGACAAAGACATTTCAAGGGAACACAATTCTGATTTCCTGAGTTTAACCAGCAGTCCCTTGTCATCACATGAGCATTGCATTAAGGAAAGCCAAGAGAGGAATGCCATCTTAATTTGATGTTAGCAAAGACAGTCCTTCACCTCTGCATAAACGTGAGAGAGCAGCCACTTTACATGAGGATGAGGGTAATGAGGAGTCTAGATGGCTACAAAGAGTTAGGAAGGTTAGATGGTTGACACCTCGATCCGTTTACACTTGGTGGAGATCTCTTTGATTTTGGCCCAGACCTATTTGTTCTTCACATTTCACGTTTCACGGCTTGATGGAGCCTCTAAATATTGCAAACCTTTTTCTTGGTTTGCACACCTTCTTGGTGTATCATTCGATGATCTTGGGCTCGTGGCCAACCTCCCTTTTGGTGCGCGCTTCATTTCAAATCTCTGTGGAGGAGTTCTTCATGATTTAGGTCCTGACCTATTTTGCATATTATGTTTCTTGGAGATTGTGATCGTTCTTGGCCGACTTGGTTATGTTGCAAACGTCTATATATTGTTGTAACTGTTCCTTATGTTGGTAGCTCTCAGTAGAATAACCTATGGAAGGTTAGTACTAGGGCTTAGATCTGGATTACTGTTGTAATTGGGCATGTATGCCTAAGAATGTAAGTTGCATGTTGTAGGCCAATTTGATGTAAATTTATGAATCTGTGATAATGCGAAGGCGTGATTTTGCATGTTTCCAGTTCGTTGTTGAGTTATTGTTGATCTTGAGTTGTTGATTTCCGTTGTGTTGACTTGGGCTACATGGTTGGGACCATCTACATTGGGTAAACTCTTACCATGACTGTGTCAGGTGGTATCATAGCAAGATTCATTCCTGTGATTGCGGATACGTGTTCCTGAGCTTGCCCGCAATAACAAAGGACTTGCGTGAGGTGGTTAGGAGAGGATTTGTTGCTGATTGATAAGTTGTTTAGGCATCCCATTAGTGAACAAATCACTGAGAGGAGGCAGGTTGCAAGTGTGTTCAATAGATCGACGAGTGAGAGGCAATTGAGACCTTGTAGTCAAATTGCCGAGCTCAGGCAGTTGCACCAGAGGATTGGGAGAGATGCCGCCAAGAAGGATGAACCATTGAAGGCTAGAGAAAATGATGGAAAACATTAAAAATAAGATGAGGAATGGAATTAGAAATGCATTGGTTGGATTGCAAAGGAATCCTGAACCAGAGGAGGAATATGAAGAAGCTGCTGAAGATCTTGAGACTGAAGGGACTAAGGTACTTGCAGATGAAGAGAGATTGTTGAGAGCTATCACACAAGTAAGTAAAAGTAATAGAATGGAGGTTTCTAATTTTTCTGGCTCATTACATCCAGAGGATTCGATAGATTGGATTGGGGAATTGGAAGACTATTTTGAGCTTCAAGATATTAGAGATCCACATAGGGTTAGGTTAGCACAAACTAAGCTGAAGGGTCATGCTGCCCTATGGTGGAAGGAGTTGCAGAAGGATAGAGAAGAAAATGGTGAAATGAAGATCACTAGATGGAGACAAATGGTTGCAAGGTTGAAGGTCAAGTTCATTCGAGGAGATTATGAGTTGAAATTGTTCAAGAAGTTGCAAAACTTGAAGCATAAGGACATGAGTGTGGAAGAATATACTGAGGAGTTTTACAAGATGATAATCAGATCTCAACTTCGAGAGATGTCTAGGGAGAAGGTGGCTAGAAATATTAATGGCCTGAGACTTAATATTAAGGATGAAATAAGTATGTTGAGGATTAATACAGTGGAGGATGCTTATTAATATGCACTGGAGGTAGAAGATGAGGTAAAGAGGAGACAACAGAGTAATCCTAGAGGAAAGGAGAAGCAAGTGAGTAGCAATAGCAAAGAGAAGAAGATCCATGAAGATGAGACAAAATCTAAGTGGAGCAAGGAACTTGATCAGAGGATACAAAGAAGGGGAAGTGGCAACAAGGACTTCTTAGGTAAATGTTTCAAATGTGGAGAAAATGGGCATAGAGCTTTTGAATGTCCTAAGGGATCTAGCAGATGCAATGGTAAAAGGAACCTTGTGGCACATGAGGAGCAGGTAGCTGAAGCACTTGCGGAAAGTATGGTAGAACTAGAGATGGGAGAATCCCTTATGCTTAGGAGAGTTTAGTTGAAGCAGAGA
This sequence comes from Thuja plicata, assembly GCA_018584345.1. Taxonomy (NCBI): domain Eukaryota; kingdom Viridiplantae; phylum Streptophyta; class Pinopsida; order Cupressales; family Cupressaceae; genus Thuja; species Thuja plicata. The sequence goes on along the minus strand of MU228248.1, from coordinate 981,538 downwards.
GTGAGAGTATTGATAATTTGGTATTCGAAGAGATGGTAGAGAAGCTTGGTTTGAAGAGGCTTAGACATCCTTGTCCTTATAGGATAAGTTGGTTTCAAGATAATCATGTGGTGGAGGTGAAAGAGCAGTGTTTGGTGAACTTGAATATTGGGACTTTCAGAGATGAAGTACTGTGTGATGTTGTATCCATGAGTGTTTGTCATGTTTTATTGGGTAGACCTTGGCAATTTGATAGAGGAGCTATCTATGATTGCAGAAGAAACTTGGTTACCATAGAGAAGGATGGACAAAGGTTTACATTGGTTCCCTTGAAGGAATATGGGCAAAGTGTAAGGAACTTGAGCATTGTGAAAAGTTGCAGTATTGAGCAACAGGATAAAGTGGTTATGCTGAAGAAAGTCTTGGATCTAAAGAAGGATCTTATGATTAGATCAGAAAACAAGAAGGTGCCGAATAGTAAGAGAGGTGAAGTTTAGCAACATAAGACTTTGGTTGCAGATAGACTGGACTCTTGTAGCAGAGGTAAAGCAAATGTGCGGAAGAAAAGAGGCGGTGGTAAAGGCTCCTTATTACCAAGTACAGATCGGAGGTGTGAAAGAGAAAGTAAAGAGCAAAAGAAGTTGAAGGAATTGACAGAAGACAGAGAAGAGTTAAGAAGCAAGAAAGTTGTAGATAAAGAAGACATTTGAGCCAAGAATGAGCATGGGATTTACATCCTAAGTCCTATCAAATGTTCATGAGTTCCTCTCATGGAACATCTTCTTCTCACCAGGGTTGTTTGATGCAGGAGCATCCTTGGGTTGTTGGCAATCTTACATCAACCAAAAACATTTTCTTTCAGTTTGTTCCTGTTTAGTCAATTTTTGTGTTTGCTGTGGCATTCCTCTGAGTTGGCTCTTTTTCTGTCACGGACCTCGTGGCATGTTCTTGACATCATGGTTGATCTACGTTTGGGTCCGCACCCGATCCGTTTCTTCTTGGTGGAGATCTCTTTGATTTTGGCCCAGACCTATTTGTTCTTCACGTTTCACGGTCTGATGGAGCTTCTAGATCTTGCGAACCATTTTCTTGGTTTGCGCACCTTCTTGGCATATCATTCAATGATCTTAGGCTCGTTGCCGACCTCCCTTTTGGTGTGTGCTTCATTTCAAATCTTTGTGGAGTTCTTCATGATTTAGGTCCTGACAAATTTTGCACGTTAAGTTTTCCCGTCTTGGAGATTGTGATCGTTCTTGGCCAACTTGGTTATGTTGCGAACGTCTATATATTGTTGTAATTGTTTCTTATGTTGGTAGCTCTCAATAGAATAACATATGGAAGGTTAGCACTAGGGTTTAGATCTAGATTACTATTGTAATTGGGCATGTATGCCTAAGAATGTAAATTGCATGTTGTAGGCCAATTTGACGTAAATTTATGAATTTGTGATAATGCGAAGGTGTGATTTTGCATGTTTATAGTTCGTTGTTGACTTATTGTTGATCTTGAGTTGTTGATTTCCGTTGTGTTGACTCGTGTTGCATGGTTGGGATCATCTCCGTTGGGGAAACTCCTACCATGAGTGCATCAAAAACTGAAGGTTGAAGGTGGTTTGTAGTTTCGGTGGCAGTAACTCCTTACCCTAATCTGCCTACGAGTTATCAAATTTGTGAAGTTTTAACAAAATAGCAAATATAAAAAATTGATAGTTCTGGAATAATTTGTAATATGTATCATTTTGGACTATAAAGATATTGGAAAATCTGATATTCGCGGTGGTTATCTTCTTTACGAATAAATAAAGATATCACTCTATTTCATATTTTGAGTAAACAATATGTTATTCTAAGTGTTGGCGATCGATTTAAGACATGGTTGGCTGCAATAATATTTCATGCAATGCCTTTTGATATTACATTGTGAAATGTTAAGGTGACTTTATAAGGAACGATAATATTAATATGTTCGATGCTCTTTATTAATCAATCCAATACTTTTATTGTTGGGTGATTATTGAAAAATAGAGTTTGGCGCACGTTTGTATTTATCGGCATAAGAGATTAATAGTGAGACCGACTATATTATTATCAGTATATTAAATCCATGTAAAGCTAGCGCAAGATATTATCTTGAGCATCCTTTCCGATATTAATTTGAGTAACTCTTAAAGGTTTGGACGAACATTTAACTTTAAAGACAATGATTTACATTTGTATTTGGAACAATACTACTGCCATAATCGCTTGTTGACTTCAATAATTAAAGTGCTGCTTGGATCTATTGAAATATAATAGTATATTGTTGAATATTATATTACTGTTGCTTGCCGTGAATGTTTGTGAGATTGGCTACATAGTGTCTAGGGTGATATCTTCCAACTATTAGGTGATTGTGACTAAAGGATTCAGCCACTGGTTTATATCTGGGCATGGTGATAGCTGTTTCCTTCCTTGAAGCTGTGACCATTTACCCCCAGTCCAGAACTATTCATAATTGGTGTGGCATGGAACCTCTCACATTCATTCATCATTGGAATTGGCAAATACAAAAATCATTTTTGATGGAGTGCTCTTGAATTAAGGCCACCTCTTTATGCCCCTGGCTTGTATTTTTGTGTCCTGTGTTGGAGAGTTGTGTTACTCAGCTGAACATTATTTTCTGAGCATTGCCTATTCTTAGTTGATCAGCTATTCTCACAATCTGAAGCCAAAGCATCAGTTGGGCGAATAAGAATGATTCAAAAAGGAGGGTGGTATTGGTTGCTATATCAATTCAAGCAGCTTCCAGAACACAGTCGATTGAGGTACTCAATAATTATCTATTGTTTACACAAAGCTTATTACTTGGTACTCAGAGTTGAATACACATCAGATTTGTCATTTTTGTGTGATGATCAGTTTAATTCTTTTGCCTGCGATACTATTCTTGAGCATTAAATACCTTGCAACCCTGTTTGACATATTACACAAAAGAAAGTTTGGAGAATGGGTGAGATTTGGGTGCAGGGATATTTCAACAACCTTCTCGATTAAAAGTTTAGCACAACAATTGCATCATCTTAGGGGCAGTTATTTCTAAGTATGAAACCTATCAAAGATTTAAATTTTGTAATGTCCCTTCCTTAGACAACCTAGTTATCAGTAGAAGTTGGCCTATTATTCGGGTTCCCATAGCTCGTCAGTATGGACAGGGGACCCATCCAAAGGTTTGTGGAGCTACGCAGGGGCTTTATAGGCTGTTTTGTGCAGTTTGGGACAGACTCCTAAATTTTAGGAGAGATTCCTACTTTTTAGGGATTGACTGGGAGTTGATCGGAACACATCAAGGGACCTCCGACATCAGTCTAGAGAATTTGGTTGTAGTTCCTAATTTTTAGGGAGGATCTCTATTTTTTTAGGGGAGACTATTAGTTTGCCTGCAACAGTTAGACATCATCCATGGAATAGTGGCATTAGTCAGATTTTAGTTTGGAGTCCAGATGATCAGTTTATGAATAAATTGGGAATAATTAGATTATTGCCTAAAGTTTGATTTAAATAAAATAATAAAGTGATTTAATCAAGTCACTTTATATTATAATTAAATATAATAATGTGGCCCCATGGCACACTTCCCTAGGCAATGGAGTTATAAGTTATTATTAAAAGGGGGCCATTCATCTTAATGATAAATAAGGCCTCAAGATGGTTCAAACTCCTAGGAGAGAAGAAATAAAATATAATAAAGTACATTAAAATAAATCATTGGAAACCCTAAAAAGTTTGAACCTATTGGAGGGAAAAGAGAAAAAGTTAAAAGAGATGTGGGCTTTATTTTTCATTAGTCAAAATTCATTTTTACTTGTGCAATTGGAGGTTGGAGCTTTGAGAAGGGTTTCTACAGCAAATTAATCTTCCAAGAACAAAAACTCTAGGAAGAAATTGAGAGTTGGATGAAAACCCAGCTCTCTTGGTGACTAAGACATTGTGGATCAGATTGGGAATCAAGTAGCATCGAAATTAGTAAAGTATTTCAATGGATCAGACTGGTCGAGGGCAGAACTTATAATTCAGATTGCAGATTGGTGGTTTAGACAGCATTTTAATCATTCTTTGAGCATTTAGAGCCAGCCGTACAGCCCCAGGCAGATGACACGTCCACTCCCGGCTGGGCGTGATGTTTCAGCAGTAGCAGACATCATAAATTCAGAGTTTTCCTGTGCATCATCAGCAGATCAATGATACAGAGAGCAGATCAGAGGTTGCAAGATACAAATCAATTCAAAAATTGCAGCTGTTACATATACCAAAACTGTACAGCCCAGTACGACCAAGGTAGAAATTATTTGAATAAAAATTATGCTCAGAATTTAGTTCTTTGGTGTGATTTATTTTTATTGTTAGTTTCTTTCAGTATTCTTGTCAATTCTCTAGTGCATCTCTATTCCAAAAAAGTTACAAAAAAATCAGAAAACAACAAAAACAAAAAAAAATAAAAAATTAGACATTTCCTCCTAAACGCTGGTCAAACACAGTAAAAACCCAAAACAATCAGAAATTTGTCTTGGAATTCAGTTTGGGGATCTTTCAAATTTAAACCAAGATATTGATAGGTTCATATCAGAGACCAGCAAACTCAATATTGAGGAAATTTTGGGGCAAGAATCATAGGAATTTTGCAAAATTTTAACCTTCCACTATCCATTTAAGGACTATTTATTGAAGGAAATAGCCCCAATTTTAATCATGTCTTGATCTCTGTAATATATCAAGCAGCCTCAGTTACAAAAATCCTGGAGGAAATTGCATAATCTATATAAAGGCAAAGTAGTGCAAAAAAGAAAACTTTCATATCAAATACTTCATTTTTTTTTCCATCTAAGGCAATGAACAATTATGTACCTAAAATTCCAATAATAAAGCTTACCTGCAATGGCGGACGGCCACCTCCAAGAGCAAGAATTGTATCCCTGAATCTTCTGCCTGTTTCTTTAACAGCCTGACACATTCAATTGTAAATTATAAGCTTTGTACAACTAGTATTTCTTAAGTGCAAGAGATAAAAAATCAGAAAACTGAATTTACTGATGGCTAAGCTCAATTAAAATATCTTTCAATACTCGTTATAAGATATAATTTATGATTTATATCTGCCCCTCTGTGCATAAGTTTAATTGTTCCACAGAGATACACTCGTCACTCTTGAGCAGTTCCAGATGTTACCCTAGCCCCCCTTACCTAAGTTACCAGTTCGGGTTTGAGGACAGGTTCGGGTACGAGAATCCGATTCGTGGGTTCATGAATTTTTTTTCCATTATGATTCATATGGGTTCGTGTGTGTGTGTGTATATATATATATATATATATATATATATGTACACAAAAAAAAAAGAGAAATATACATAATTGTAAAACTAAATCATTTCATAGTATGAATCTATGATGCTTGATCATTGATCAATGCCAAATGTCAAAGTCTTCCTAACTACTGAGCATTAGAAATCTGATATTCTCTTACATCTGATATTGGAAATCTGTGCATATCATTCTGGAAAATCTGATATTCTCTTACATCTGATATTGGAAATCTGTGTATATCATTCTGGAGATTTAAGTTCAGTGAATGATTCTATTTTGGTTTATGAAATGAAATATCATTGAGGTTGCTGTCAGCAAAAGAATTCTGTTTTTGTTTTGCTATCATTTAGAGTTGGCATCTTTCACAAACTAAAAGAAGAAATATTCAACATTAAATAACAGTAAAGACAGATTGTAGGAAATGAAGAGAGAGGATATTCCGATATAGCATAACAAATACTCTTTAAATGCAAGTACAATATATAATGAACATGAAGCTCACAAAGGCTCACCAACATATCTCAATAGGATTGTAGTTTTGATAATCTACTAATCCTCATGCCTTGCTATTTGTGTGATTATACATAAAACATAAATCATTTGCGGATCTGGATGGACCCACAGGTCCGAGCACAGACCTGTTGTGAGGTTTTCACACCATCGTCCCATTGAAAATGGGGACCCCCTCTTTTGCTTTGGTGATAGGAGTAGTGGTCTTAGGTAGTCCTTGTTGGTGGCAGTTTTCAAGTCCCTAGGTCCAGCAAGTGAGGTTTGAGTGATTTTGGCCTGCTGGGAAGTCATGTTTGTTTGGGATGTGGGCGAGAGCTAACAAAAACCTGTCATGGGGATGGAGTCGAAACCAAGCAATTTGTGATAAAATGAGTTAAAACCCTTTGAGAATCCTTGTTCCAGCTTCAGTTTGACCTTAGAAAGTCATGATGGATTGTGGAAGGTAACCCTGCTAAAGGCTTGCTGAATCTTGAAATTTAGCCGAGTCTGAAATTTGTCGAAAACCCCCAAAATCTAGAATTTGCACCTTAACTCCTATGAAGCTGGAACCTATCTCAAACATCCTGAAAGGTATTTATACAAATATAATTTAAAGTATAAGAAATTAAATTAATTTTTAATTTCTTATACTTAAATGTTTTATTTGTATAAATCCTCCCATCCCTAAACTGGAAAATTGGCTTAGTTAAAAACTCACATCAACAGGACCCTATGCGGATCCAGCACGGACCGGTCCATGCAAGATTCCCACGGGTTCACATTGGATCTGGGCAAGGTCCGTATCTGGACCTGTGGGTCCGTCGAGATCCGCGGGCTGCGGATCCAGACGGACCCACAGGTCCAGATCCGGACCCTGCTCGCATCCAACACGGACCGCTTCGCAAATCTGGATCCGGACCCGAATCCAGGGTCCAGGGTCTAGGGGTCCAAATGCAGTAATGTAGCCCCTTACTTTTCAACATCTCTCTTATATCCCAAAGACGTTTTGGACTTGCTTTAGCATCTTGGGAAGTTTCCTGTTTTGGTGTAGAGTGGATATCCTCGTTCTCACCATTTGTAATATTACAATTGAACATTCATATTCACAAAATTGTATTTGTATTTGTACTTCTGCATCTCACTCATTTTTTAATTTCAATTTTCAATGGTCAATGTTGAATGTTCATTGTTAAAGTTCAATGTCATGGATGTCGCCATATGTTTGTTACTCTCACTAAGTTTTGGAAGGTTTCAGATTTGTTTTGATAGTGCAGTCTCTATGATTAAACAATCTTTTGATATTAATTGTAATTTGAAATGTAGAGTTGTTAGTAGCATTTTACCATCCACTCACATCATACAACAAGACCAGAGGTTTACTCACATATCATTCAAAGAAATCTTTTATCGTTAGTTTAGCAATAACTTTATCAAGTTACCAAATAATCATTTACAAGCAAAGCTTACATGCTTCACTGCATTGTGGTATTTAAAATTTTACACCAACATTTCATTTGGACAGCCTCAATTTATGATTACCAGCCCACTAATATGCTTTTATTCATGAAAAAGTATCATTCACAGGCATAGCTACTGCCCTGAGTTTGCAGAAACTAGAAACATTAATTTGAAAAGAAAACATAACTAGTATCCCAGTAAATGCCTTTCAACTCTTATCCATATATTCCTTGTTATCAAGGTTTGTGTTTCTAATATGATCATCTATAAGCTCTTAATTAGTTAAAATTGAACTAGATAGGCTGTCTCACAATAACAAACTTCCATTTGGAAGAGAATTAAAATAAAATGTGTGATTTTTCCAACAAAAAATTATTCATGCCTTCAAACTTTCTTGTTGCCTTTGGCAACAAACTAGACTACAAAAAATTTGGATGAGGTCGTTGGTATCATGAAAGACTGAATTAAAATACTTTTACAGATTTGATCACAATGTCGCATCAAAAAGACTCTGTGTGGACACATTGCACAAAAATCTCGATTACAACTAAGGAAAATGCAATTGTTGTTTGAAAGATATCAATGGTGGCATTCGTCACTTCAAATAGCGATTGGCTAAGGGGGCAAGACATTCCACCATTGGACATAGTATGCCTCGCAAATGTCACATATCAAGGAAAACAAGGTTTTCAAGTGATTTTTGAAGGTAAGGCAAAAAAGGCAAGATGTAATGAGCCTGAGTTGGCTCCTCTTGCAAACTCACCCAATTCTACTTCACGAGCAATATAAACTAGATTTCTCTTTTGAAAAGACAATTATATAACCTTTTGGTAATTCTCAAATACACAAATGTAGAACATTATCCGTGGAATAACAATGCTTCTCAATTTCTTTAACAATTTTATTGTTTTTGCTAGTCGGATCAAATAATGTTTGCCTGGATATCTTCCACCAAATTGTAAGACAATTCAACCAGCATGTATATAGTTGCTTCCATTTATTAATAACAACATTTCTTCAACAAGAGAGTTACATTCAATAGCAATTTTTTAATCTATTCTCAGAATTCTGGAATTGTTTATTTAACTGCCAAAACCAACTATATAATTAATTGAGCAAACTAACATACCAAATCAATGCCCTCTGAAAGCAATAATGGCATGAAATTTTATTGCCATCTTAAAGACGTTTGCAGCTGGGTTGTATTCCAGCTTTCCTCCCACGCGGCAGCAATATATAGTGGCAAACACCACTATATTCCTTAGAGTGCTGGCCCCACGGTTGCTTCCATTCCCACACGGCAGCCAGTTAATGTAATTGGATAACGCCAATGTCCCCCTTCCTTGCGCGAGCAAGGTTCCTTGCCCACGTATCCAAGCCCAACCTACAAAGCACGGCCAAAATGCCACGCGCAGCTCCACAGGATGACGCGGCTTGCTGTATATGAAGTGCGGCCAGCTCTGCAATTGCCAACGTTTCCACCAGAAGATGCGACTTGGAGTGGAATGCTACCTAAATGTCTCCCGAGCTGTTTAGATAATATCCCGCGAGCATGAATGCGTGACCTTTTACGCAGCTGGTGGTAACTTCCAGTAACTACAACCTTCGCTGTGAAGATAAAGACCTCTTCTGCAGATCTTAGTTCAATACTAAGCCATTTCCGAATCCAGACTTCCTCGTATACATCAGCATGAAGAAGATGCACTTGATCATACAACAACGATCAATCAGAGATTAGTTCCAAGAAGAATTAGTCTTCTGTAACTAATTTGACCCTTCAGCTAGGGCTCAGATAATTAGGAAAAATTCCCAAGAACAATTTTCAATAATCAATATTCGATGATCAGCACTAGGAATGACTCTATATTTATAACTCCTCGGACGCCATAGTATCCAAAAAGATATACCAATTAACCAGTCTCCGGAGTAGCAACTTCCAATTTATTATAATAATAAAGTATTATTATAATAATAAAACTTTATTATTAATTAATAACATATCGTTATTAATTAACATTAATTAATTAACCAATATGCAATCCAGTGATAAAACCTGCATCCACTGTTGATCCTGCCAGACTGACGGAGCCATCCACTGCATTGTCAAAATTAGCAACTGCCAAAAATAGACTTACTATAAATAGTAAGTCCCCAATCAAAGAATTGTATAGACTGAACATTGTCTGGAAAACTGACCACTGCCGATACTGCCCTGCCAGAAAGGGAAACTGACTAAACTGACTTACTAAAAATAGTAAGTCCAAACTTACTAAAAAAATCAAGTCTTCCAACTGGAACCCTCAAACCCAGGCATCAGCTCACGAGGGTCATGATGATGAGCTGACCAAGCCACTGCCAGTACCTGCTAAAAAGGGTATCATCACAGTCCGCCCTTCCCAAGATTGCTTGTCCTTAAGCAATCCCTAAGCAACTGTATATCACAATCCACCTGGATCCCAAGCATGAGCCTGTGTAATATCATTGTCGTGCACAACGCGCCCCTGTAGTACCAACACCCAAATCACTGACATCAAGGACAACATCGTCCGAAGACTAACTTTAGGCGCCGATGGGAGAAATAACTCAGCGGAACTCAGCCCCACTGAGACACCAATTCTTTCAATGCCTGAATCCCTTCCACCGCCACCAACCTCTGATAAACTGTCCCGGGCGTATCGACATTGCAAGTGGTCCAACTTACAACTGCCAATTCCATCTGCGAAGGATGGTACTAATCCATCCCCTAATGGATGGTATGAAACTGGAGCCAACCCACATCGATGTAAATCCTCCGCCTGTGGGTCGAAAGTAAAATGATGAGCATACCTCACAGTATAGTGCTGATAGAAAGCCCTAACCTCCGTCAAAGGTTCATCACTACCAAACTGGGAATCAGGAGATGGCTCTAATCTCTGACTCCGCCTGACTGCAGGTTGGGTAGGATCTTGGGCAACCCTCTCAGCAAACCCAACCATAAAATCCTTGTCAGGAAGCATTGTAGCCAAGGTCTCTACAATACTCCCCACTAAGCGTTGTATAGCGCAACAACCTCGAATGAGAGTATCCTCAGATACTCGGTACAAACTCCCCTACAAGTCTGCACTCTCAAGAAGATACTCCATAAATGTCTCGGTGCAATAAAAATTATATGTGGAAGCGTCAACCTGCTTCCCTGCAACCCACAGCTGATCCTCCTGCAAATGTGGCACTGTCAACTGTCTATTGTCACCATCTGTATGCAATGTGGTAATAGATTCGCTTCCTGTAGCCGGAAGCAAATCACCGTGAGAGCTCGTCCCTACTGAAGCCCTCACCTCCTCTGCACCTATTGCCCCCATATCTCGGACAGATGTGTTAGCCACATCATCACATCCCACATCTCCAACCGTAGAAGCAGACTCACCACCAATCACCTCAATGTGCAACTGAACAGGGTCTGGGGTTGGTGTGGACTGGACATGCTCCAACTCTACGGTCACCTCCTCCAATCGTGACTGTGACTCCTGTAAAGCCAACTGGGTACTCTGTAGTGAGTCCACAGTCACCTCAAGCTCCTGGGTAAGCTCAATCACCTCCTCCTCTTTCCCTAACAAAGTCTCATAATAGGTACTTCCCCACTCTCGAAGGTAATCCCTATCAACAACTGTCAACTGTCTACTGTCACCAGCTGTATGTAATGTGGTAATAGATTCGCTTCCTGCAGCCGGAAGCAAATCACCGTGAGAGCTCGTCCCTACTAAAGCCCTCACCTCCTCTGCACCTATTGCCCCCATATCTTGGACAGATGTGTCAGCCACATCATCACATCCCACATCTCCAACCGTAGAAGCAGACTCACCACCAATCACCTCAATGTGCAACTGAACTGGGTCTGGGGTTGGTGTGGACTGGACATACTCCAACTCTACGGTCACCTCCTCCAATCGTGACTGTGACTCCTGTAAAGCCAACTGGGTACTCTGCAGTGAGTCCACAGTCACCTCAAGCTCCTGGGTAAACTCAATCACCTCCTCTTTCCCTAACAAAGTCTCATAACAGGTACTTCCCCACTCTAGAAGGTAATCCTTGTCAGCAACTAGCTGCGTGTAGTTATGCTTCAAGACCCTGACAGCCTCTCGAAGCGCATGTATCTCTGCGAGAGAAAGACTACTATCACCGTGCTCATCTGACATAGGAGCACCCCAACCAGATGCGACTAACATCTGACGGATCGCATCAAAATGCTCAACAACTGAAGAGATGTCCCCTTTTTAGGGCACATTATTTCTGTGCCTCGTTAGCTGTTTTATCTTGGCCTGATAGGCTAACCAGGGCTTGACTGGGGTCAGTATGATATTTGGCCTAGGGAATTCCAGTTTCAGGCCAATCAGAGTAGTTTCCGCAGGGTTTCCAAATACTTACTATTTTTAGTAAGTCGACAGAGTTCAGTCTTCGTGGCATTTCAATATTGGACTTGGAGCGTATCGCCGAGAGCTTTCCGGCAAGCTATCACACGTCTTATTTCGAGTTCGTTTGGTCATCCATTTTAATGCCAAAAGATTTCATACTTTATTATTATGTCACTTTTTTATTAAATGGATGTAATACTTCAAAGTGACAAAAAGTGAGATTATGAAAAGACAGAGAAGGGAAACTGAAGAGTCACAGCTATTGCTTTAAAAGGAATGGAGACTCATTTGAGATATGCTTAGTTTCATGAATTGATTTCTCTTGGAGAATCCAGTAACAACTTTCGATTCTAAAACCTGAGGATGGAAACCTTCAGGCTTTGTCGTTGGATTGGACAAAAACCCAGCTCATCTCGAGGTTGGATTCACAGTAGAGTTCACCATTGCATTTCCAGGTTCTTTTTTGTTATTTGATATTCTATTGCATATTGTAGCTCGGGTTTGGATTGTGAGAAATACCACTGTTATTGTATTATTGTTGTATAATGCAATAATATTTGCTAAGGGTTTTCATGGAATATATTGCTGGTTATTGTTATTGAATCATTGGTTAATTGCATGCATGTATTTATTTAAATGTTCTGAGATATTTTTGAGGGATTTGGGTAAAATGTCCGGTTGGGGGCATTTAGTGGTATCAGAGTTGGTTTTCTTGCCAGCCTGTGAGTTTTCATAAAGTTATTGAGTAGAGGCATCAAGAAGTATAACATTAACAGTGAGTCGTCATATTTATGGCCCGTTCAATATTGGTAAAATAAAGTAAAGGGTTGTATGAATGTTTGACGAAGGCAAGGTAATTAAATTATTATTATGATTAGCCGCTCACTCAACCTTGGGCGAAATAAATATTTGACCCGACCTTTTATCTAGCTTCCTACAAACTTTGGCTGAGAACATTAGCGGGATACATCAATGGTTTATTATTTGTTGCGGGAGAATATAAGGGCTGGGGTCTTCGGCTTCAATTATAATCTATATAATTTTTGCTGAAATAATCTAAATGGAGGCCAACTTATATTATGTTTGATGTTTTATATTGCCAATAGAATGAATCGAAGGATTCATTTCCAATAAAGTTGGAGAAGAATATTTGTTACAATGTAATGGACGAAAGTTTGAGTAATTATTTGAAGCCGCTATTGTTGCAGCTTAATGTATCTTCTTCAAATGTAGTAAGCAAAAATGGAGTTTGCCGTGAATATTTATTTGTTTCGACCTACTCTAAGGACTAAATGAGAATTAACGTGGTCTGGTCATTCTGGAAGGTCAAATTGCTCAAGAACAACACCGTTAGAATTGGGAATATAGCGCATAGGCCAATCTCCATAAGGGAGACATTGCTAATAGTCCCGTGACTTGAGAACAGAAGGTTGAAATTGACAGGAATCTCTAGTCCACAGCGGGGCATGAAGTTAACAGTAGAGACAATGGACGATGGTTCCTATGTATCGACCGGTTGAAGGATTTAAAGAAAATCAAATGTTAAGACAGATTCCTTATGCGGCTCACTCATAATATTATTTTATACAAGCCAAACATTAAAGTACGACAGAAGGGAAAAATTAATCACGTCACTATATTAGAAGCACCTCCCAAAGTAATATTATCGGGGGCAAAGTAAAGACTAGTCACACCAACTGAATTTGTCGTGGAGTTTCTTTCCTTGGAAACCATTGCTGAAAGATTGCAAACAACGGGGCTACTGGAGCAGTACGTTTCATGGTAATGAGTATTCTGCGAGAGACGTTATTGAGCCTGCCGACGGATTCTTCCTCCTCAACATGACTCTAAAAAGGAGCTTTTTCTTTCTTCCATTACAGATGGAGTGAATAAGACAGATGATAGCTACTGTAGAAGTCACAATACGATAAGGAATGAACAATCCAGAATTGTGGAACTAATATTCACAGCTTATCTTATGTGACAAATTTTTTTGGAGGTACAACAAATATTTTGAAGGCAGAATATAGTTGGAGTGATAATTTCCTAGCGCTGGAAATCAATATCATCGAGTTCATTATCAGCGTATAAGATTCCTATAACAGAAAATAGAGATTGACAGTATCTCTGTGGTTTGAATTTGTTGTCGCGGATTACTGCGTGGGTTTTCTAACCTTAACTTGTCATTATTTAATACATTAAAATTGGTTGGAGTTTGGTCTGCAATCAGAAGTTACCTGTTGTTGTTGAGAATTCCAGGGACGTTGATTGCTTGAACACTGGTGCAAAGCCTCAGGATAAGGATTCAATTCAAATAATGGTGTATACTAGACAAACAAAAAAAGGGAAGATGTTTAAAGTAGTGCATTTTCTAAGTTTCTTCTTGCATCTAGGCACAAGAAAGCAAGGGCAGTATATCTGAATGATCAGAAAGTATTGTGAATGCCATTATTTTCTCTTGGCAGTTGTTAATAGTTAAGGTTCCGAAATATATTTCTGGAAATTTGTTGTGAAGTCTTTCACACATCGCCCCAATTCTTGGGGACCCCCTGATTTTTTTGGGATTTTAGAATTGATCTCAAGAGATTTGAAAGTGAAGTTGATCAATTGGTGGACGTTCAAAGGCATCCCAAGGGAAAATTGGGGAGAAAAGTGTTTTTTTAGGTGTTTTTGCCCTTGGGGCGGAAATGTCCATACCCATGGACATTTCCGCCATGTTGTTTTTGGCCAGCATCCTTCCCTCCATTTTGTCCTCCTTAGCTAAGGGGATGAGCCATGAGCCTAGTGGCAAGTCAAGTTGGGTGATGAAGGTATTTGAAGTGAATGTGTTTAGAGTTGAATCGGAACAAGCTGGGCAATGAAGGGTTGATTTTAGTGTTTTATGGTGATGGCCCTGTCCAAGGTGATGGCGGATTCCGCCACCACCTTGGACACCCTGTCCATCCCACCTTGGAATCCCGCCCAGCCATGAGAGTTTTCCAAACTCGGGTTTTGCCATGAGAGTAAGGTTTGGGAGATGTTTGATGGAGTTGAAGTAGTTGTATAGGGGCTTTGCTGATGTTTGAGGGAGTTTAGATCAAGTTGGAAAGGCAGACAAAATGAGTTTAACATTTGAATGATTGATGGACATGGACCATGTCCAAGGTGATGGAGGATTCCGCCACCACCTTGGACACCCTGTCCATCCCCCCCATAAATTCCACCATGTCTTGGAGCTGGTCTTTTCTCCTATATGATTGAAAGATGGATGCTAGAAGCTTTTGAAGAGGATTGAGGGTGTTAGAAGGAAGTTTGAGGGGTGGCATTGTGAGTGGACTGTTTTGTAATGATCAACATACACCCTGTCCAAGGTGATGGCGGATTCCACCACCACCTTGGACACCTTGTCCATCCACCCTCCAATTTCCGCCATGCTATAATGGATCAAACTCCCTTCCATTTGGTGGCTATGAGGATGTTGGAAATGTTTGTGATGCCCTGTTTGCTTGGAGTGGAAGACTTTGAAGTGTTTTGCAAATCTGGAATCTTGATTCCATACCCTGTCCATGGTATCTCTGATTTCCGCCACCCTCATTAGCATGGACTGATTTTTGAAGTTTGAAGTTCGAATGAAATGGTTGATGGACTGCAAGAGAGCGAATATGAAAGTGAAGTTGAATTGAAAGGCAAAGAATTCGCAAAGGAGAATGAAATACTTGTGAAATACTTGTGGACTGTTCTGTGATGATCATGACGGACCATGTCCAAGGTGATGGCGGATTCCGCCACCACCTTGGACACCCTGTCCATCATGCCTCAAAATCCCGCCAGGCCCTATGGGCTCCCAAACATGCCCTTTTTGCTAAGTAGTGGAATGTGGGAAGTTTGTGAGGTGTTAGGAGGAGGTTGAAAGAATGAGATGGGCATGTGGAGGTTGATGGACATGTCACCATGTCCAAGGTGCTGGCGGATTCCGCCAGCCCCTTGGACATCATGTCCATCATGCTTCCAATTTCCGCCATGCCTTAAAACTTAAGCTTTTCGCCTAGCTGAGACTTTGCTAGATGATGTTGAAGGATATGACGTGTTGTGATTGCCTTGAATTATGAGTTTCATATGCCTTGAAATGTGGACAAATTCTGAGATTTCCATGTCCATAGTGCCTTCAAATTCCGCCCAGCTGAGACTGTGGATAGGTGATGAAGGGTGAAGGAATGGCATGTTATGTTTGCAAAATCGGGGTGGACCTTGAGTGTTTTGTGTTGACAAATTATGAGATTTTCGTGTCCATCCCACCTCTGATTTTCGCCCAGTCATGGAGGCCCCCCCCCAAACTGAGTTCTAAGTGTTGATGAAGGTGTGTAAAGAAGTTCTGAGTGCTGCTTGAAAGAATGGAAGAGATTCTAAACGTTGCCTAAGGAATGGTGGGAGATGACTTCCCCCCAAGGGAATTCTTCCCTTGGGCGGAAATGTCAATACCCATGGACATTTCCGCCACCCTATATATATTCCTCTTCCCTCCTTCACACAAGTCGGCCAACAAGCTTGGCATAAAACAATTAAATTTAAATGCATGTCGTCCCTTTTTTGGGGTAAAAGAATTAAATGATATGCATTGGGAGAGGTGCAGGTCGGCCCCCTTGGGCAATTTTGAAAAAACATATAAGTAGGAGTTTTCACTTCATTTTAAACACAAAGTGAGATGCGAATTCACCCAGCAGCAGTCCTGCCTCTGATATTTCGATTTTTTTAAGGGAGTAGTTCCAGATTTTCTAGCCATTTGCATGCTCAAGGCCATTTCCAGATTTCTGGGAGTTGCTTGATTGTTGTGAATTCTAAGATTCATTGATTTGAGGGGTGTCTTTTTCTCAGCTTGGAAGGTAAGTATTTGGTTTCATCTTTCAGATTTCGAGTTATTTAATCATGCAAGAGCATTCATTCAAGCATTTTGGCTATATTCCATGACTGATTTTCTGGAAATAAATTAAAATTATCCATTTTTGACATAAAATCAGAGTTTTTTAATGCTTAAAATCTGGAAATTTAATCAAAATTCTTCATTTCCAGAATTCTGGAAAGTTAAAATTTCATTACATGGATCAGATTTAAGGGAGATTTTCTCGATATTAGATGTTTTCTAAGTGATGTTGGTATGTTGTAGGTTGAGTAGAATGGATCCTACATCCTCAAAGACGCAGAGGCAGGCCCAATTCAAGAGAGACACCGAGGATATGATGCCGAAGACGGCCTTTCCATCCAAATGGAAGAAGATTGGAGATACAAACTTCGGGCCAGTCAACATGATCCAGATGAGGAATAGGGCGATGAGAGAAAGCTCGTCCATGTTAGCAAAGAAGATGATCAAGAATGGAATTGCACAGGCTGCAGCCTTTCCCCCTACTCTTCCATGTCCGGAACTCGTTCTCGAGTGTGCCACCCACTATGATCAGCATACCAAGACAGTCTATTATGGGAACGGGACAGAGAAGAAGATGCTTGTCAATTTGAGTGATCGAGCTATCCAGGAGGTATTCAACATACCCCACCACCGAGTCGGCATCTTCATGACAAGAGACCAGGCAGCTAAACACTACAACGATAACACTACTCATTATTCGGCTCTCCTATGCGAGGAATGGTTAAAGGAGCCTAGGAAGAGGCACTCCAAGTTACCAAGGTTTACAAGGTCAGATTTGAAGGAGTATGGTGATTTAGTTTTGATGTTGAGCCGGGTGATGGGAATCCCACAGGCAGGATTGTCGAGCCTTGGATGTTTTATTTCATCGAGAAGATCTCGAATGAGGGTGTGATGTTCGATTGGGCCCAGATAATCAGTGAGAACTTGGACCTCCAATTGAGGTTGGTGCATAATTCAAAGACGTTCTACATGGGATCTTATTTGTTCTACATGATTGCCGGCATGTTCCAGTATCCAGGACTCCGAGCTATGGGTGAAGTTGGCAGTGGACCCGGGCAGTACTTGGTACATGAGTGTTATCCCCAGCTCCACCTCCATCGCACTA
>MU228248.1:949842-961003 GCA_018584345.1 Thuja plicata | reverse complement strand
GCCTTGTGTGGTACTCTAGTCTCGTTTCCCTTGAATCATTGCATCTATGGAGGTAGCGCCGCTGGCAAGCTTTCATTAGGTTTGATCCCCGTCCATTTGCTAATTTCTTCATTCATAGGAGTAGTAGCAAAGTAGTGAGTAGCTTAGTAGTGAGAGTTTGATGAATGAAGTTGGAAGTGATATAAATTAAGGAGATAGAACCGTTGAATATACATTGAAAAGCTAAGTTCCATCGTCATCATAGCCAGAATCCGAAGTCCTCGAATGAACAACATAAGCCCGCCGACGTGATTACCAACAAATCACATCATTATAACTGAGTTAGGATCCACAGGTGTAAGGAACCTTGGAGTATTTTCTCATGTCCTTCATGAGTAATTACTTTTCAAGAGAGGGTTGAGTGTTTGATATCCAGTATCAAGTGTTCAAGTCCTATATGTTATGTAGTGGTACAAAACTCACATCAACAAAATTGTATTATCTGAACCTAAATCTTTAGTTCCAATCCTAAGCAATAAGCAACACTGTCCCTAAATTCTTTAAAAGACCGGAAGCTCTCCTATGGCAGTTCAGATTTGTGACATCATTTCAATATGCACCATTCATTCAAGTGAAGGTTCTCAAGTCAGCCTCGGTTGAAGTTTATGTGATATACAAGTCTGCTGTAAAGAATTTCTAGTTTGGAGGAAGATTGAGTATTAATGCAATAATTATGAGTTGTGAGTTAATCATTCATCAAACAAACAAATGAAACTATTTTCCAGAGAACAAACAAACTGATTGACAAAATGCTCACATATTAGAAGATAGGAAATCTGGTGGGTTTTGCAAAAACATTTTGGGCACTAACAGGGATATTTCAAATTAGCAACTGTACCCTCTCATGTTGTTATTGTGTATTATGAGAGAAAATGTATCAAATCTGAATACATATATCATGTTAGAACAAGCGGGGAATATTTCAGTAAAACTGAAAAATCAGAGGAAATCAGATTCGATTGCAAACTGTTTGTCAAAGTTTCAGTAGTACAGTGGTATCAAGGAGTTGTAAAACTTCTGAAAGGTGCTAGCAATTCATACTCTGAGAGTGGATCCTTGTCCTCGACAACTACAGGTTAATCTGAAGATTTTGAGCAGTGTAATTTTGAACATTCACCTACAGAGAAAAGTAGTATCTAGCTAGGAAAGATGCATGGGTTGGAAAAAGTCTTGAAGGATCTTGTTAAGGTACAACAACAGTTAGCTCAGATTTCACAACCTGATGAAAGGACATAAATACTCAGCATGTATGATGAGTATAAGACGCTTCCCCCACAGGTTCAAAGAGATTTAACCTTCTCTAGTTTCATGGACTTTCATCCAAAGTTACAACACAAGACTTTAATCGCAAAGAAACGGTGTCATGATTTGGCTCGAGATCTACTTGCACAAGATAGGTGCAAAAATTTATATGAAAAGTTTCCAGCTATCCTTAATTAGCCCATAAGTGAACAAAAAACTAAACCAGTTATTGAAGAAAATCCTTGTGAGGTTGTCATCAAAGTAGGAGATTGTAAAACAAATATTGAATCAATGCGCGAAGCAGAGGCTAAAGAGGAGGCAACAAATCTAGAGGTTACAGGATGGTTTAATAGAGAAGAGCAACCAACTTCCATTGATTCTCAGCCTACACTCGATCAAAGAAAAGATGTAAATGATTGCACACGTCTTTTAATAGGTAACTTGGAGGTAGAGATGTCTTACGAGGCTGCCTACACTAGTGCCCTTGTTGAACATGTTTGTAGTATTATGCAGGGAAAAGATATGGTTAAAGATTATGACAACTAGTTGGATGCCCTTAACAATTCATGTCATGAGGAATTGTTGGATCACATAACAGCAACCTTACCTCTTCATACATATCGGTTTGAGGCCTATGGTGACCATGATGACACCTACGAAGGATATGAGGAATCATGTAATTTCTATAGCAGCACCTCACTTATGCATAATGAGGATTTGGATGACCAACCAGAGAATGCATCTCAAAATGACAATAATAAGAAGCATGCTTTGAAGAGTCAGCTGAAAGTTAGTGATGATGTCATTATTGCAGCTCTTGTGCATCATGATAGCACTCGTAGGATTATGGAGGATCTTTACAGGAAGGCTCAAATGGAAGGAGGACAAAATGGTGTAGGGAGTGAATCTTATGTTGCTGATTTACAGTGGGTCAAAACAACATTTGAGGTTTGGAAATCAGAATATCTATGTTTACTTTCAGATCGCGACTACCTGTTACAGATTGTAGAAAATTATGTTGAGCAGTTGAGTAAAAAGGATGATGAGGTTAATAAGCTCAACAAAGAGCTTAATATTGCTCAGGAAACATTGGAGCACACACATCTTGCTTTTTAGGAAGCAAAAATTCAGATTGTTGCCACTAGTAAGTACAGGGAACAAGATGACAAAGAAAGGTCTGAGTTCTTTCAGGAAGTGATTCAGGAACTTGATAGCATACAGCAGACTTATGACTTGGATAGCTGTCCCAAAAGTTTCGATAACAAACATCTAGATCATCCAGGACCTCTTTATGAGTTGGATAACTTTCAGTCGGTTGACAATTTCTTGTTCGAGGTGCATGTTGCTCTGACATTTGATAATCCCCTTTTTGAGCTAGATGAGGAAGATATTTCCAATCTCCATGATGAGGATGAGATTATTTGCAGGATTTGGGACCCAGGTCTAGTTACTAGAGGTGAGACTTGGTCACCAGACTAGAGTGACAGGGTGAATTCAGTTCTTGGACAGTTTGGTTTCTACATCAGTGGTTCAGGATGGACAGTTGTGTCTTATTGCATAATGGGTGATTGGTTTGACACGCTTCCCTTCATGAAGGAGGAAGCCATGCCTAGCAATATTGCTAGTTTGCCTCTTCAGTACAGTCACCGAGTTGGGATACATGTTAGAGGGGCAGTGTTGTGGCAGTTAGACATTTTGGACATTCCACCCATTATGGGTATGGATCGACGGGAAATTATAGACAGCTGGGAAGATGGATGGCCCTTTTGTTTAGGAGGAACATTCTCATGGTTAGAGATAATTCAGGGAGTTGGTTGGCATAATGTTAGGTTCCCACCTTCATTTGACCTTAGTAGTACTTATGATTTAAGTTGGAATGAGGCTCCCAGTTGGATTGAGAATCTGCTCACAGATGATGGCAACTCAGGGCAAGTTGATTTGACTGATCATACACATGGGGAGATTTGGGACCCGACATTAGTTTGATTACTGCATTGTTGATGTGTGGTCTTGATGATTGGCTTCACAAGTCTGGACAAATTGTTTGTGTCAGTTTTGCGCAACAGATTGGTGGAGCAGCTTCCTTGAGGTTGGTATGGGATCCAGGCATTGTGGTCTCAACATGCAGATACCGATTGTTTGTGGGCAAGCAATCTCCGAAAAGGGAGGATTTGTAATGTCCCCTTTTTAGGGCACACTATTTCTGTGCCTCGTTAGCCGTTTTATCTTTGCTCGATAGGCTAACCAGGGTTTGACTAGGGTGAGTATGATATTTGGCCAAGGGAATTCCAGTTTCAGGCCAATCAGAGTAGTTTCCGTAGGGTTTCCAAATACTTACTATTTTTAGTAAGTCAAATAGAGTTCAATCTTCGTGGTATTTCAGTATTGGACTTGGAGCGTATCGGCGAGAGCTTTCTGGCAAGCTACCACACATCTTATTTTGAATTTGTTTGGTCATCCATTTTAATGCCATAAGATTTCATACTTTATTATTATGTCACTTTATTATTAAATAGATGTATTACTTCAAAGTGACAAAAAGTGAGAATATGAAAAGATAGAGAAGGGAAACTGAAGAGTCACAACTATTGCTTTAAAAGAAGGAATGGGGAATCATTTGAGATATGCTTAGTTTGATGAATTGATTTCTCTTGGAGAATCCAGGATGCTTCAGCTTTGGATTCTGAAACCTGAGGACGGAAACCTTCAAGCTTTCTCGGTGGATTGGATGGAAGCCCAGTTCATCTTGGGGGTGGATTCACAGCAGAGTTCACCATTGCATTTCCAGGTTCTTTTTTGTTATTTGATATTCTGTTGCATATTGTAGCTCGGAATTGGATTGTGAGAAATCCCACTGTTATTGTATTGTTGTTGTATAATGCAATAATATTTGCTAAGGGTTTTCATGGAATATATTGCTGGTTATTTTTGTTGAATCATTGTTAATTGCATGCATGTATTTATTTAAATGTTCTGAGATATTTTTGAGGGATTTGGGAAAAATATCCGGTTGGGGACATTTCATCTAGTGAGAATCTAGATGAGAGAATCCAATGAGAAAACTGGATTGCATGAAGAGGCAGCAAAAAGGTAAAGAAGGCAATTTTTGAAGTAAAGGAGAGAGAGCATCAGAAGCTGGTTTTACTTTTGCTGACAAGATTGTTCTTGCATGAACTTACAAGAGACAACTTAAGTTGCAAATTCAATTTGGCGCTTATGGTTTCCACTTATGTATGTGTTTCTGTGTACTTTGAAGTTGAATTGTTAACAGTTGATTTGTTCACAACTCATTCCATGTCAAGGACATGGTATGACAAATATAAGAGCAGAGGTCAATTAACCCACTTTAGTTTTGTCAAGAGGGAAGAGCACAATTAAATACCACAGATGGCGATAAGAATTGCACATGTTCAATCTATTAGAAATTACATGATCTGATTTATAACACTCTAAGTTGTAGAAAGCAGCATTTTATTACGGCTACATCCTTTCCTTGCAATGATTAAATAAGAAGCTTATGGTCACAAATAAACACTTACACAAGTTTGTTCATCAATAAAAAATATTGTGGCTTCCTATTGAAGAACATTACGAGGCCCATCATCCAGACTATCCTCTAGTAATTATGAATATATGTAATTAAAGTTAGCACCTTTTCATTATCCAGGCCAGCCTCTTCAAATGCCGAGAATGCATCTGCAGATAATACCGCTGCCCACTGCAGAGAATTTGCCACAGACCAGCTTGTAAGAATAAATTGCAATTGCTGTATAGAATTACATAGAGAAAATGTATTGGTGATATTGCTAATAAACTATCAAACAAATTTACCTATTTTATAAATAGGAAAATTTCATTTACAAGGCATCTAAGATATTTAAATCAGTCTAATGTCAATTCATATAAAGGGGTACCAAATTTTCAATGGTTAATGACTGAATCTAATAAAACCTATGGTCGTAATACCTCTGGGAAATATCATTGACTATTCTACATGATAATATCTGTTACATTGTTCTACTGACAGAGACCTCATATCATCTATACAATAAGTAATCATCTATTGCTTTGTTCAATGATATATTAAAATAAAGGATATATAAAGTTCTCTTCATTTATCTGTATCACTGTATAACACAATTCTTTGATTAAATATGTTGCCCAAGGTCTTTTCAGTTATCACAATTCAGACTTTATTCATGCAATCCGTAGGCACATGAATATAATTGGCATCCATTAATGCAACAGACTTCAACAAAAAGAGATATCCAAAAAATATGTATCTGTTAGATTATTTTATTGAAACTCAAGAAAGAGCCCTTATAATCACTACAATCAATAGATGGCCTACAGTAAGTAATCATCTATTTGTTTTATTCATTGATATAAGTAAAAACACTGTTCTCCACCTTTATCTGTATCGCTGTGCAACAAAATATTGTTCAACTAGAAATGTCACTTTATGTGTTTTAGATTATCATGATTCAACCTTCATGCATGTTAATCAGTAGGCATATGCATCATTCATTAATGCAATAGAATTCAACTAAAATATACTTTGGCCATCCATCATCACTGTATTTAAAGTACAAAATGCTAATATTTGTTATGTGATATAGTCCCGCTTCAACATGCAATATATTCAGTGCAAAAATGCTGTTAGAAAACTAGAGTTAATGATGATAGCAGTCAATAACCCTATAGGCTGGTTTCCACCCAAAACTGGAGCTTCCATTGTTAAAACTAGTGCAGAATTCATGGACAGTATTTTCAGATGCTGAATTGTGCTCTCATCAACACGGGTACAATTTCTCACTGCAAAACAACACCTGAACTGTTGCAAGGTTAAT
This sequence comes from Thuja plicata, assembly GCA_018584345.1. Taxonomy (NCBI): domain Eukaryota; kingdom Viridiplantae; phylum Streptophyta; class Pinopsida; order Cupressales; family Cupressaceae; genus Thuja; species Thuja plicata. The sequence continues at coordinate 954,872 of MU228248.1, read as the reverse complement.
GATACGTCCACAGTCCATGTAAAGAGAACCTCAATATTTCTTAGAGCTAAATGATAGAGCAGACAAGCATCTTAATGGGCGGTCCATACTTTGGGTTGTAAATGTCCATGTTTTTTAAACACTGTACCAGGACCAAGCTAGTTAGCTTTGAGTCAATGATTGGTTTGAGGGGCGTGTTGGAAGGTCAATCCGTACTCCAAGAAATATAAAATTAGTAAGGGGTCACAAACTTGGTGGCAGAGCACCCCAGCATGCTAATGAGAGCTCATGGTTTCATGCTTTTCAATGCAAATAAAGTGTACAATTCACCTGTCCTTTAGAATAGCCATTGGGCTCATAGACATATGTGCACAGTATTGATATGTTTTGAATTTGGTGTTCACATTGATTTGTACCAAAAAGAGTCGGATATGGATGTTTTCAGATCTATCTTTGGTAGGGGGATCTGTGATAGAAACAATCTGGTAAGGACACATTACTGATGGTCTGATACCTTGGAGTCTGAAAAGTATCAGTGAAATCATGATTAGGTGTTCTCACTTTAAACCATGGTCTATTGCAATTTTTTCCACCTTTTTTTCTAATATTATATGAGAACTACTGAGGTTGGCAAGAAAATTGAAGATTACATACAAAAATTATAAAAATTTATTCAAGCCAATTGAAAAGGAGAATTAAAGGTCCGGGCTAGTAGTCCAACAATGGTATGGTATTGAGCTACTAATATCTAGGGTGTTGATGATCTTAAAGTGATATTGACAGAGAATTATACATGTAGGTTAGACTCAATGCAAATCATACCGCTTCCCTTTACGGAAACAGTCTACAAGAGGCTCCCTCATGGTTCTCACCCGTTTTGGGAATCTCTGCCTCAACATGACTGGATTACTCCTCTCCCTTCACAAACTCCCTACCCACTATGGAATCTTAACAAATCAAAGATTACAGAATTATCAGAATTACTAATAACTTCATTGATTACTAATATTACATATTGTATTGTCAAGAATATTCTAAACATCTAAAGTAGAACACCATTATAATCTGATAAATTTTCCTATTCTATATCAATGTAATTCCAAGGGATTGTCTCCGAATATGGTATCCCATATTCTGAGACACATACAATCCATTTATATATATTCCAATTTTCCATGGCAGAGGCCTACGTCACATACCTCTGTCTCTTTCTCCAAACTGTAATTACCATAGTCTCTTGTCTTTTACTTATTATGCTGATCTGTATATTGATCGCTGTGTATCCAGTGTCTGCTGCCGTTTGATATTACATCATTGCCTCTCTACCATTTATTAATTTTGGTAACAAAATACAAATCAATGTTAATAGTATATCAAGCACTGATATTATCAAATTGCCTCGGTAAGGAACATCATTTATCTATGATAAGTAATAACAGTTCCACAAATATCTGGTTTTTCCAATGATACCTATCCCTTATTTCATCTGTTCCAGTCGACTATTTCATTTCTCCCTGATCTGCAGTGATCATCTGGATTAGATACTCTCTTATCCGATCGATGATGCCCCTTCTTGAGAATTGACCACGTGTCTACTTATATTCTTTTATTAGTAACTGATGATTAAGAGTCATGTCCCATGACTCTTCATTGCATCCCTGTGATGTCCCTCAATTAGAACTACAAAATATATGTATTCTAAAATTCTTACAATTAAGTATAACTGTTATTATCAAAAGATGGGTAATGGTGTTACCTTTGTTTTAAATTAATATCATTATTCGGAAATTGGAATTATTATTTATTAATAATAATTAAACAATGTTAACATTTTAATTAATTAAATATTATTAATGATATATTAATAATATTAGAAATATTATAGTTAATAAAAACAATCAATTAAAATAATAACTATAATAATAATATATATATCATAATATATATTATTGTCATTTTAAATAAATTAAATATTATTAATAATATTTAGAAATATTATTATTAATAATATAGTGTTAATAATAACAATCATGTAAATATAATAATTTTAATAATAATAAATATTATAATATATATTATTAAGGACGGGAGGCTGTTCTAAATAAAGTGTCGAATACATACGACAGTTGCACCTTAGGTGATGCGACTGAGTCACAGCCTTAGGGCTTCGACTACTCGCACCCCCTAAGGTGGGGGGGGTGAGGGGGGACTTATGTGGAGGGGATGTGACTCCCCCTCTCACATACTTGTAAATACAAGGGTATCAGCGAATGGAAAGGGGGACACAACGAACGTGAGAAAAAAAAAAGCAAAGTACAGGTTAGCAAAAGCAATTCGACCATTTTTGGTATGACAGAATTATTAATGAAATTCTTTATTGATTATTATATATATAATTTGAGACATACAAATAGATATTATGTGAATTCTTAATTAAGGCAATTTTATGTAATTCAGGATTTCTTTTATGATAATTCAAGACTAGGATTTTATAATCAACATTATTGTTCGTACATTTATATGTCCACTAAAAAATGATGATATGGATGCCATATAGAATGAATCTTATATTCATTAGAGATGGATTCCTATATCTCGAGGATGCCTAGAGGAAATTGTTATAGTTTCCCTAGTCTCGAGATTGTTATAATCTCATGTAGGAAGTGTATATACTGATAGCCAGTCATATGCATAGGCTTGGATAACGTCTATCGTTTCTGTTGTCCTCAATTTTGCATCCACAAAATTGAGCAACCCTATGCAATTCCCAAATGATTGGTAGGATTCTTCTCTAAGTTGGTCGGTGTTCTACAAGAGTTTTTGTACAACGGAATCAGTTATCCCTTGATTCTTTTTTGTTTTTACCTCTTGCGAACATCTAGTTTTTTTGTCTTTCTTTTGTTTTCCTTACATTTGTGTCTTGTTTTTGGTTTTGTTCTTGTTGTAGTTTTTTTAGCCTTTGTTTTCTTGCTCATTTCGAGCTATCTTAGGCGTCGTTGGGTTAGTCTAGCTCAAGTTATAGGTTTTAAAAGATTCTGCCAGTGGGGTTTTTCGGACAGACTACACGTCCTTGAGAAATCAAGAAAAGGTGAACTTTTTCTTGTCAGTTACATAGATTGAAAGTTCGTTTTGTATGTAAGATGGATTTCAAACTCCATTTCAAAATTTCATGTCATTCCGTGAAGTTTTGCTTAGGAATTTTAATGATAGTGGGTTTTTGAATCATATATGCATATCAAGTCATGAAAATTTTAAGTTGCATATAAAATTATGGTCTTTATTCGTTAAACTGACTTTTAAATAACTTCTGCATATTTAATCTAAATATGTATATGCTATTAAGAGTAAGTTTTCATTGGCAAGAAAAAAGAGGTGGAGTTTGTTAATAAAATCGGCATTCATTTTAAGTTATTTAACTTAAAAAGATAGTGGAGTTTTTGTTTTACAATACATATAAAACTCATTATAAACTTTCAAATTCATCTTTTTAAGTAATTGGTGGCATTTTTTTCTTTACATATGCTATATGCTTCCAAAATACGTTTCTTTTTAACTTAACAAGAATGGCGTCAGATTTCTAGAGAAATGCATATGTTATTTTTCACTAAAAATGCGTTTTCCTCTTTGAAGAGAGCAAGGCGTCTTTCTTTATGAAGATTACATATCCTTTTAAAAATTCGAAATATGTGCTATTACTTGTTAAAAGTACTTTGTCTATATGGCATCGAATTTTACCTTTTTTGCATATGTTGTAGAGCAAAGACATGAAAAAGTCTTTATAAAACTCACGTTTTATTACTTAGATTGGGGGCGTCGGATTTCCTTTCTAATACATATTGTTTTATATTAAAACATATGTAAAGAGTTCTAAAAAAAACCGTGGTTTTCTTTACATCTCCTTAACGTCGAATATGAAGCATATTGCATATACTATCAATTCACTTAAAACGTGTTTTACTGAAAAGCTAATAGTAGGCATCGTTTTTAAGTTCCTTACCATATTAAAAAATGATATGTAAAGACTATTTAGAAGTCTGCTATTCTGGACTTAATAGTGGGCGTCACTTTTATGTCAAAACGCATATCTTTCACATACAACAAACATATGTAAGTCTCTCCAAAAAGCCGTAACTTTTGTTTTTAAGTCATGAAGTGTCGAATTGCAAAGGGATTATATATATGAATGATGTTATAAATGTATGTCGAGACCTTTAAAAAACGCGTGAGTGGCATCTAGGCGTCGTTTTTATAGCCAATAACATATCCTTTTTGAGGAGAATATATGCGAAAGACCTCTTTTCATTTTCTGAAAACTCAAGGCATCATTGTTTCCTAGAGGTTGCAAAAAGCATTTGCATATGCTAAAACACATTTTCTCTCCACTAGGGTAAACGTTTTTCTTCTCCAAAGAAACCATGACGGGTTTTGTCTTTCACATAGCACAAAAATGTGATTTTGGAGAGCTACGTTTTGGTCAAAGGTACCCGTCACCATAGGAGGCAGCGTTTAAAAGATAGCAGATTTTTATGCTTTCTTTACATAAAAATGTGAGTTTCTTCACTTTTCAACTCTGTGCTTTGGAAGAGCAAGTGCCCCTAGGGATAAAGAAGACAAACAGTTTCTTTTTGCAAGAAAATCGCCACAAATCTTTGCAACTTTCACTCCTACTCTTGAGTAGATTGTTGGCAAGTCAAAAACGTTTTTCTCTCTATGGATTTCAAAATACATTCTTTCAAATATAAATGTATTGATGGAAGAGAAGTTTGAGATTCTTTAGGGCATGTTTTTGAAATCTTCTTCTTTGCATGTTGATTTTATGCAGATTTCAACTACAATGTAGACATTTGGCATTCCATACTATGACTCATAGGATTGCATTCATCTTTGATGAGGAATTTGTCAAAACAAAGTGTATATATATCTTTTCTTTTCTTCTCTTAGGCTAAATCCGAAATTCTCATTTCCAGAATTTTGTTTATCTTGCTTAAGTGAAGAAGTTTTGTGTTTCTTCCCCTTTGCATTCAAAGAAAGGTTTGTTGCATTTTGTTTTT
>MU228248.1:927373-937622 GCA_018584345.1 Thuja plicata | reverse complement strand
GATTGACAGAGGGTGACGCAAATAGATGTCGTGTCTTGTCAGACACTTAGATGCTTTCATGCATTTTGTAAAAGTGTAGAATCTTTGGCAGATTACACAAAAATATGTAAAGTGTTTTCATGTAATCGTGTTGCAAAGACACTAGGTCCTGTAGCATTGAATAAGTCAAAGTTAGTTGTTGATAAGCTTTGACTAGGTCAAAGTTAGTGAGTTAGAGGATAAGGATTGAATAAGTCAAAGTGGTTGAGGGTTTCCCCTTTCTTCTCCACTTTTCTCTCTCCTCTTTTCCTATATAAAGGAGAGCTCATTGTAATTCTTCATCTTTTGTTTTGTGCAAATAAACTATAGGCAAAACTCTTGAGTTCTGAAAACTTTGTGTTTCATTGTAAGAGAGTTAAGCGTTTGAATAAAGGAAGAAAGATTGATAGACTTTGTGTTGTCATTTTGAAAATCAATAAATGTATTCTTATGTTGCACTTGTTGATCCTTGTTCAAATAAAAATAGTTTCTTTGATTAAATCATTGGAGCATCTTTAATTCAAGTTTTCTGAAGACTTTGTGCTTCGGGGAATCGGGATTACTATAGAAATTAGTGGCTGATACACTCCAAGGACTGAAGACTTTGAGCTTCAGTATTGGACAATAGATTAGATTACTTATTCGAGGTGAGGACAGGAGACTTTGAGCTCATTGTATCACCTTGTCTTTAAATAAATCAACTACTGCCTCGTTTGATTGTTCTTACGTCAATCATCGAGTCACCAGTATTACTGTTGCAAGGTGAACTGTATGTGTTATAGTTCAGTTCTACTTGAAGCCACCTGAGGTAAAAAACCCATTCTTGATGATCTTTCCCCAATTGCATGAAAAGATGCAACGTGCTATCCCATATGAAATGCAATGAAAAGCCCAACTTTTCATATTCTCGTGATGAAAAAACAAGTGTGGAACTTCCAATATGCAAGGTAGCCAAAAAAGCTACTTTTTGACTTTCCCTCAATGTGCAATATAAACCAAAAAACCCACCTTCATGCTTTTTCATGGCTTTTTATGAGATGCAAGTGTTTCCAAAAATCCCACCTTGCATATTGAACATTGGCTCATGTGCATATGCGCGTCAATGTATTCATTTTATCAAACTCAAAGCTTGTTGTCCGCATACGTGCAGTGCCTCCAAAATACTAAGTTTTTCCCTATATGCATTATGGATTGAAAATCCCACTTCTTTCATGATGTTCATACTTACATATCAAAGAAGTCCAGCTTTCTAATATGCAAAACAGTCAAAGAAGCCCACCTTTTTGTGTCCTTTTATGAGATGTATGTTCTTCCCCTCAAACAAATGAAGATTCATATGCAAGAAGCAAAGTACTTCCCATGTTGTTGCAAAGGAAAAAAGTAATCTTCCTCAAACTTGGTTCTTCAAAATTCGGCATATGGTGTTCTTCCCAACATGTGATTAAGTTTCAAAAACTGGATTACAAATTTCAACGTTGTAGAAGCAGGAACAACTATACAATGAAGCCATACAAAGAAAGGGGCAAGCGATGAAATGATTGCGGGCATAGAATGCTTTCAAGACTGAAATGATAATACAAAGATGCTACCCAGCAATCACCACTATGATGCAGAGCAATCAAAGATGCAATTTCATATTCCGTTTCGAGACGCTTTTACCAAACTTGGACACAGCACTCGTCAAGCATCTTGTAGCAGCATGAAGACTGACAAAGGATGATGCAAATAGATGTCGTGTCTTGTCAGACACTTAGAATATTTCATTATGCATTTCGTAATTTGTAATTGACAGATTACATGCAGTGTAAGAAAAAGATGTAATTGCATGTGATAGTATCACGTGCAAAGTAGTCTCATGTAATCATGCTACAAGTACATTAGGTACTACAGCATTGAATAAGTCAAAGTTAGTTAGTTGTAGATAAGCTTTGAATAGGTCAAAGTTAGTTAGAGATAAGGATTGAAAAAATCAAAGTGGTTAAAGGTTTCCCCTTTCTTCTCCACTTTCCTTTCTCCTCTCTTCCTATATAAAGGAGGGAGCTCATTGTAAATAATGATCTTTTGTTGTGTGCAATAAAACTATAGGCAATTCTCTTGTATTCTGAAAACTTTGAGTTTCATTGTGCAAAGTTGAGCATTTGAATAAAGGAACAAGGATTAGCAAACTATGTGTTGTTTATCTTGAAAAATGACGAGTGTATTCTTATGTTGCATTGGTTTATCCTTTTTCAAATTAATAGTTGTCTTACGTATATCATTTAAGCGCTTTAATTTGAATTGTCTGAAGACTTTGAGCTTCAAGGAATCGGGGTTACTATAGAAGGTAGTGGCTGCAATATTCCAAGGACTGAAGACTTTGGGCTTCAGTATTGTGAGTTAAATAGATAGAGTACTTATTTGAAGTGAGGACAAGAGACTTTGAGCTCTTGTATCATTTCATCTTTAGATAAATTCATTGTTGTCTCAGTCGATTGTTTTAAGTCAATCTTTGAGCCACCGGTATTACTGTTGCAAGGGGAACTGTATGTGTTACAGTTCAGTTCTACTTGAAGCCACCTGCGGTAAGAAGGGAGTCGAGAGGAGAGAGTAACCTCACACACTGCTGCCTAAAAGATACATTTTGCCAAGTTGTAGTCTTAGTAACTTGCAAAATATTTAGCCAACAGTTTTCAAGAGGACTTAGGAGCAGTGCTCTATGGGAAGACATGACGATAGTCCGGGTTGCTTAGAATGGATCTTATATCCTTCAAGAAGAGAATCTGGAATCCTGTGAAGCCCGCCCTAGAGGCAGCTCTTAGCTTCAAATCCCCCTTACTAACATAAAATATATAGGTAATGGTTACTTAGGAGTAATGCTATATGGGAAGACATGCCGATAGTCTAGGTTGCTTAGAATAGATCCTATATCCTTCAAGCGGAGAACCTGGAATCCTATGAAGCCCAATCTAGAGGCAGCTTTTAGGATCGAATCCCCCTTACTAACATAGAATATAGAAATGAATTGTTGAATATTATATGTTATCTTCTACTAATGATGGTTTTGCAGAGAATTTATGTAAGGAGAATAAGAAGCGACATTACAATCCCTTTCATATTGTCATCAATTGATTAACTTAATTCTTGTCTTCTTCCTTTGGCATGGCCAACGCATCTCTTTTCTTGATGATGGTATTACCGGTGTGTAGTATTTATGTTAGTCGACACTTTTTCCTATTATTATAATTGTTGACTGATGATCATCTATAATGCCCTCTCTGATCGTTGGTTTGAAAATATAGTTAAAGAATGTTGTTGCTCTTACCAATTATCCATGCCTAGTTATCGTGAAGTTATTCTTTGTGTAACCATTGATCTTTCGACTAGTCAATAATATTCTTTATTATTATTGGTCATAACTTCTCATCGTTGTGGTTACCATATGTGATCGCTGTCTTAGACGAGTGTATGTAATCTTTGTCTGTCGATTTATCTTAGTGCGTCTGTTTGGATGTAAGGGGGTGTCAACAGCTTGCTACGGATATTGTCGTCGAACTTATGAGTTTATTAATCATAGTTCAATATTAGTATCAGGTCTATAGATTATAGTTTGGTATTAGTAGATTAATGTCAATATTATATTATAGATCATTTTATCATAGATTAATGTTACATTATAAATTAATATTATATTTTAGATCAATATTAATGATCTATATTATAGATTAATGTTGTATTATAGATTAATAATAATATTATATTAATTAAATGTATTCATAAGCAAAAATATGTATTTTAAATCAATAATATTTGCATTACGAAATATATTTGTATTGCACCCACATCAGTTGCGGCTCATGACACGTCTGCACGTTCCCACATTTTGGCAGTGTTCCGATGGCAAGGAGATGGTGGGGGGACTTGGGAACACCAAGCCCCAATCTCGATGACGTCCCTATCCCGGTTGCGGGGCAGGTTTGAGGCCGGGGGGTGGGGGGCATTCATCCCCGTGTTACACTAGTTTAGATATTATATACTTAGTGTTTGGTATATATTATAATATATATATATATTATTAGTATATCATATATTTCAAATTTATATTATGATAATATTTGATTAATATATATTTCAGATTTATAACATTGTTAGATATTATATAATATATTATTAAATTTATATTATATTATTATTTAATTAATATATTATTATATTAAGAATAGATTATATTATATTATTTTTTATTTATTAAATTTTCTTTTATTTTTATTTTTATTTAATAAAATCCTATTATTTAATTATTATTTATTATTAAATTCTATTTCAAAATGGGGACATCACATTTCTTTTGTGCTTCATAGTTTTAATTTTTAGCCTTTAGGTACTTATTTTGTTATTGTTGGGTGTCATATAATTTCTTCATTTCTTCCTAATACACATTATATTTGATTTGGTACAAGAAACATACAACTTTGTCGCCCTATTTAGAAAGATGTAAGAATATGCAGAGGTGAAGCTATTGATTCATTTGAACTTCAAAATGTTGGTTAATTTATACTAAAAGAATATAACCTCAGCACTTCTTCTGTAGTCCAAATGTTTAAATTAATATTGCTTTTTGAGAAAGGCCAAAGAAATACTATTTAGGTCTATCATTTCAATTTTGGGCACTAAATGCTTTTGGGAGATGTGAAGTAGAAAAGAAACATAGCAGACTTCAGAGTGATTATCTTTCGTACAAAGTGTTACTCACAGCGAATGTAGAACCTGAAATAATAAGTTCAATAGCAAAATTATATACATTAATAAGTTATAAGTCAAGAAGTCAAGTGCATGCAAGATGTCAAGAACTGTACCAAGTGCATGCAAGATGTCAAGAACTGTGAAGGAAGCTTCAGGTGACTTACTGTACTGACATATCTATGGTTAATGAGACAACTTCCTGGCTCGACAAAACAATAATTCAAAAGAAAATTCCAGAGCAACAGAATATGGCTAAACCTATATATTATGATTACATATAATTCATAAGATTCTAAATATATAAACAAATGCAACTTAAACTAATAAGTCATTTAAATTGCTGAAGAAATAACAAATGCATGCCAAAGGCTACCTACCTTGTAGCTATAGTAACCAGCTGCATACCCACCTGTTTAAGATACAAGATGGTAACAGGAAAGGAACTTTTCAGAAAAAATTAAAACTTCCAAAGATAAACCTTATCTGAAAACAAATTGAAATAATTAGTAAATCTTTTGGAAGGTAAATCAGTCAGGAAGAAACTTGTACTAACCAGCAAAGATATGCCTGAAACTGCAGAGCAACCTATCTTCTGGCACAAGTTGAACAACCTGTGTCCGCTGACCTACTCTACGATCAACATCAAAAATTGTCTCTGAACAACCAGGCACATACTTTGAATGTAGCTCCAGATCAATACTTGCAAGATGGATCTACATGTCAGAATATCTAGTTCAGATGAAAATCAATCAACAACGAATCCCGCCAAGCATAAAATACTTTAGGATGCTCACAATTTTAAAATGAAAGGAAAGTATATCTAGACATTTGAAGATCCTATGGTTATATAATTTTTAATGTTAAAGCAAAATTTACATGTCAACCTTCCATTATATCAAAATTTGAGAGAAGACAATAAATCAGGAAGTGGGTTTCTAAAGGTTTCATTGAGTTGATCTCTGGCTTGAACAACACACAATGACGATCGAATGTGATCCTTGCTGCAAATCTTCTAATTAGTAATCTTGATTCTTAATTATAGTATGCGGAATATTTAGGCTCAAGTATGGCAATCAACCAGTGCTTCTCTGAGTTACAGAGACAGCGGGACAGGGCATTGGGAAAAAAAAATCAGATTTTGGGCAATGGCTATTAAGATTATATTTAAATATTAGTAATTGAATTTTTCAAATACAATTAAGTTCAGAGATGCCAAATATAACTTGAACAAACTAAAAGAAGATGAATTTTAAATTGTGAACATGGGCCCATCCAAAGTGTATGACGTTTTGAAACTTTTCTGTATTTGAAATGGGAGTGACTGCATAGGTATCTAGATCAATTTCAATTCGAAACAAACTAAATTACGATGTCAATGAATTGAAGTCATTTGGTGCAATTTTTTCTAGTCTCATAGACAAGTTGAAGACATCTCACCAAAAAACTATGTTGCCAGTTTGCTGGCATCTGCCCCCAGATCTGTCTATTTTACACCAAATTCGCAGTTCAGGTCAAAACGGCTTCAAATTCTAGCAGGATATGTTTTGATGATTGTAGATTCACCCCAAGCAAACCTGAGAAAACCTAGAAGAAACAACACCAATCCATGTTTAACCTGTGATGAAGCTGTCTAGTTTCTCATGTACATTTTTTGTTTTCTTTTTCTTTTTCTAATAATCTTTCATAATTTTTTAACTACAAAACACCAAAAGGAATCCCTAAGCCTAAAAGTCCCATGTAAGCCATTTGAAACATTTATGTCAATTTGATTCAAAAAGACAATCACTCCTTTTTGCCGAACTCTCATTCCTGTATGTTATTACAAAAAGAGCTGAAGATTGATCATTGAAAGTTCCAAAGTGGATGCATTGTTACCCCTACATGTATGAAAGAGTCCATTCAGTTCCAAGAAGATCATTGAAGAAGATTATTAGAAAAGGGTCCAACTTTTTTCCCCTACATTTTTATTTTACAAATGCTCTCATTTTTTATTCTTCTTGTTTTTCTTTCATCCTTCTATGGATGTATATGCTTAAAATATTAAATAAGTAAGGTTTTAAATTTTTTTCATTTTGCTTATTTCACATGTTGTTTTAAAAACTTATTTTCATAGAAAATACAATGGCAACTAGTTCTAGCTCCATAGATCAATCCCACTTCAAAAAAGACCTGTATTTTACTCTTTGGAAGTATGTTTATATGATAAAGCCAATCTTTGGTGGTGGGTGGTACATTTGGATTTAAGTGTGTGGTATCAAATATTCAAGCTCATATAGTTGGGTGAAGGCCCATTTGTGTGGCATTCTTATACACGCATACAAGCTTGCCATGGAAAGAATAGTGTACCTGTGTAATAAAAAAGAATGAAAGAAATTATTTTAATGTCCACAAATGACAAAAAGTATGTCAATGAGACTCAAGAGTATAACAATTTACGACAGAAGTTACATGAAGAGCAACATAGAAAGGCCCCTCAAAAGAGGAAGAACAAAAGCAAAGAAACATAAAAGAACAAGGTGCCACCCACATAAGTGGTCAAGAAACTAGTACATATAGCCAAAAAGGGGAAACAAGGACTCCGAATAGCAAACGCTAAGCAAGATTGGAGATCATCAAGTATCACTATCAGGACTAGAAATAGTAATGTCATTGGTGCCATCATCAATAATTGTGAATGGCAGATCCAACAGAGTTTATCAAGTAGTGTTGAGGATCAAGAGGATCAAGTAAGGTATTCCCTCTAGGATGCATCTAACATCCAAGGCCAAAGTAGTCCTTTTTTAATGAATATCATAACGTGCATTTTGCAGCTACGGCAGTGGAGGTGGTCAAAGAGAGGTAGATATATGCCAACAAGAAGTTGAATCCGTCGTTTGGAAGATACAAGAGCATGATACTAAGGAGGAACATGTTGAGGTAAAAGTTGTGAGAAATGTCACCTCATCAGTCTATCAACGTCTACAAGAAAAGTAGCAGTATCTACAAATTGTTTTGAGATGCTAGTTTTTTCTCAAAGCAAGTGATTGCATACATAAATGAGAAACAAGCTAATGAAGCAACAAGTCGAACAGAAAACCATTCGTTAACAAAGAGATCTCAAGTAATCAAGCCCCATCTGGTCCTATCTAATATCAATGTCTATAATGTCCCTTTTGGGGATATTTCTATATTTCGCCCTAAAACCACAATTCTAATTAGAATAAGAAATATAGAACATTCAAGAATATGAATTTACCGATTCCTATAATAGTCTCATTAGAAATTGTTTAAACATTTGCAAACCGCAGTCTCACGGTTGGTCACCCTTGCACTCTGAGAGCACATCAGGTCACCTGCTCTTTCATACCTTCCTTGGAGGTTGGCCATACTCCTTGTTCAATCCCAATATTATGGAAGGCTGGTCATAGGCCCACAACCATGAAGGGTTGTCCATCCATTACACCTCAGGAGAGGTGCACTTATGGGACGTCAAGCTCAAGGGCACACTAAGCCCCTTGGCCCACGAGCATAACATATATCTCGGGGTGGCGTACTTGATGGGATCTCAAGCCCAAGGGCACACTAAGCCCCTTGGCCCACGAGCGTAGCATTCATAACAAAATAATCAATGCTCTTTCTAGAATAAAGTCATTGCTCTTTTTATGTTTAATCAAACTTCTTATAAAGTCGTTGCTTAAAATGATGATAAGAGTCTCTTCTTAATAAAATAATTGCTGCTCTTTCATAGACATCAACACCTAAAATATATTTATGTGGCTTCAACATGATAAGGTAACATAATCTTTAGCCATGACATCAATGATAATCTTCAACAATCCAAACATCCTATTCTAGGTGTGTGCTTGTCAATGAGGGAGACATGCTTGATAATATCAAAGCAGCCAATATATATGTGTGCATCTAGACACTAGGCATGCACATTACTAAAACAAAATATGTAGGCATACACCTCACTCAAGCATTATATTTTGTTAGAAAGAAAAAAACCAACACTAGTATACATGTGCACAATTGGGTCAGAGGTAGAGAGGCGCACTTTGAGCTTTGGTGTGTGTATCAAAATAGGGTCAACTTGATAGGATTGCCATACACAATTGTGTGCTTGGAGAGTAAGGGTGCACCTTTAGTGAAGAAAAAATAAAATTTTCAAAAATATAGTGTACAAGAGCACATGAGAGCGTCAAATGCACATTTCATACTGACAGGGATACCTAAAGAAATGTACAACTCAAAAAAGTGAATTCCAAATGCAAACACAACAAAATAGCCTTTTTGGGGGTACGTCTAGTATGCAATTGTGCACCTCACTAATGGAATTTTTTATTTCAAACTAAACATTCAAATCGCATTATCAAGTATGCATCTAGTGACGAAATGCACTCCTATGCAAAGAAAACCAAACTTGCAAGTTTTGAGTTTCCTATATAGTGGATCAATGCCCATGTAAAGAAGTGTGTGCCTATAAAATGAATTCAAAATGTCAAAGTGGATTTTTTCAACTTTTTAGATGTTTTCAAACTGTTAGCCATGATTAGAGGAAAACTTGCAAAACTAGTAGAGTTATCAAGAGCCACAAGTTTAGAAGTTTATTTTTAGCCTATGCTATGAGGATTTTAAAAGAGAAGATAGTTTGAAATATATTTTTCATAGCCCACACTATTTTTAGAAATGTTTATTTATAGCCCAAAGTTGTTTATTGTTAGATTATCTATCTTTAGATCTCATCCCATGCTCTGAGATGTAAGTTCGAAGATTGAAATTGTAATGATTTGTAAAGGCAATTTAATTGGATTTTGCTAGAGTTTGGCATTCTGTTTTAATGGATAGGATTTTGCAATAAAGATTGCATTACACGCAATCAAATTAATAGCTAGAGTTGAAGTGTATTTAGCTTTTTTATTTGTTTTCAGGCAATAGTTTTCTAGACATAATAAATACATTTTGTTTTGGGCATAGATTTCTAATGGTAATTTTCATGCCAAATTTTTGTTGAAAGTTAAAACTACCTTTCACCAAGTTTCTAAGATTGTTTTTCCAAAATTAGTTATTCATTCAATAATACTTAGTAGACTATTTTGTTTCCACATTACTATTTTTGTGTTCCACCTTCTGTACTATTGTTCTTTTATGAGTTGAAACTTCACGATCATTGAAAGCTTTGTATTGTACTAGCTGTCAGGTCAGTCTCTTGTAGTTTTGAATACAATTGTTGTTTAAATTCTAATGTTTGTTGCATGCGTCTAAATTATTCAATATATGTACACGTGCATTTGTTCAATCTTTGCTTTCAGCTAAATGATGCAGCCATGTAATTATAGAAATTATTTTTAATCAAAAATAATAATAATAAACCAATTGCTTTCAATTTGTAATGTCCCCTTTTTTGTGAGCAATGGAGTTCAAAGGAATTAGCCTATTCCTGATCCTTGTAGGCTAATGGGACTTGATAAGAGGACCGTGAGGCAGTTACCTAGTTGCTTGGTTGGCTCATTTCTTGGTCATATGAAGGTTT
>MU228248.1:895840-915961 GCA_018584345.1 Thuja plicata | reverse complement strand
CCACTTTTCTCTCTTCTGTTTTCCTATATAAAGGAGAGAGCTCATTGTAAATAGTTTCATCTTTTGTTTTAAGCAAGAAAGGCTATACTTGAGAACTTGTGTGGTGAAAACTTTGTGTTTCATTGTAGGAATTATCAAAAGTGAATAAAAGTGGCAAGATTTTCCAAACTTTGTGTTGCAAATCTTGGGATTGAATGGTGTATTCTTATGTTGCATTACTTAATCGTTCTTGAATTCATTTCATAAGCTAAACTTGTGCAAATCATTGGAGGTTTCAAGTCACTTTTTGAGAGACTTTGAGCTACAAGAGGGGAATTGCTATAGTAGTAGTGGCTGTGAATACTGAGAGTTGAAGACTTTGAGCTTCAACTTTGAGTATTTTTCTTTAAATTTCAGAACTATTAGTGAGAGACTTTGAGCCTCACTATTAGTTCTTGTTATCATCAAAATAGGATTAAGTGCAAGAGACTTTGGGCCCTTGTTTTAATTCACCAAATATATTTATAACTGCTGCCTTAGAAGTTGTTCTTATGTCAATTGCTAAGTCACCTGTATTATCGTAGCAGTAGGTGATCTTTGTAGAGTTAATAAGCTGTCTTTATTTGTGAATCTTTTCTTAACAAAGAGGAAAAGGTTGAAAGTATCACTCTTATCCAATTACAGTTGAAATCCTACTGAAGCCACCTGCAGTAAGAAAGGAGCCTCCCCTATTGCTGAGAGGAGAGATTTATCTCATTATACCGTTGCCTAAAGTTACAATTTTGTAAGGTGTAGTCTTAGTGGCTTAGAAAAATTTTAGCCAACAATATGTATAGCAAAATTTGCAGGATTACGCCATCTTTGTTAATTTGGGAAATATGGAAAGAAAGGAATCATCGTATCTTTAAAGAATCAAAATTAAGCTTGGATCAATTTTTGAATAAGGTAGAGGCGAGTATTGTACAAATGGTTAATTGTAGAAACATGCTTGGACGAACAGATGTGATTTTCTCTAGAGAAGATGATGTAATTAGAAATAAATGGTATGGCCTTAAAATCCCTACCTTTTTTGGTAAGGGGAATCAAGAGAATATAGATAAAAGAGAAAATTGCAAATGGCAATCCCCAGGCTTTGGATGGTATAAACTTAATTTAGATGGTGCTTCTCGGGGTAATCC
Organism: Thuja plicata; assembly: GCA_018584345.1. Lineage (NCBI taxonomy): Eukaryota > Viridiplantae > Streptophyta > Pinopsida > Cupressales > Cupressaceae > Thuja > Thuja plicata. Next base: position 914,804 of record MU228248.1, on the reverse strand, counting down.
AGGTAAGGCAGGAGCTGGCTATTGCATACATAGATGGGACGGATTAATGATAGCAAGTAAATCCATTTCACTAGGTACTGAATCAAATAATACAGGTGAATTGATAGCCCTCATTGAAGGTATGCTTCTATGCAGAAGAATGAACTTAGATAAAATAGAAATAGAAGGGGACTCATATTAAGTTATCAATGCGGTAAGAAAAGGTAAGACTCCAAATTTGAATCTTAATGGTATGGTTGAAAGGGCTATGGAGATTCTATCCTCTTTTAAACATTTCTCCATCAACCATATATACAGGGACGGAAACAAAGATGTCGACTCTCTAACAAATGATGGAGCAAATGGTCTTTCTCAGGAAATAATTTACCCAGGCATCTCAGATGATAAAGGATAGAACCACTAAGGTTTAGTAGAATAGTATGTATCCTCATGGTATAGATAGATATTCCTTGAATCAATCCCAAAATAATAGATCTCGGTTTAAACCTGGTTTAAGTAGAGAAATAAAAATCATTCTAAATCTTATTTACAAAGAAGTATTTTTACATGATAATAGAGATCCAGCTTCTTGGGCAAGATGTTTCTACCTTAATATATCATTTCTGATCTTTATGTTGGGTGATATTATCTTACGCCTGTATTTTGCAGGTAATAGAAATTTTTAAAAAATCTCTATCTAAAAATTATTAGGAATAGTATTTTGATTAAATTAATGGTTAAGAAGGTACTGCCATTACATCTTAGCTTACCTCATCAACATTTATGATGGGCAATATGAGCTGGAGCGCAGAATACATAATGATTAGACCTAAGTTATAGCTAGATCTCCTTCTTCAATAATCACTTCATATAATTATGACAGTCAAGAACCACTTTGGCGAGAAAACTCTAGAAAGATCGGGTGTTATAAAGTAATCGAGCAACTGTCACAATTTCACCACACTAATCCTAATAAGAATAGCATCATTACAATTAATGGTTGATATAGGTAATAAATTCCAACTTTATGAAACATAACCTCATACGTGCGAATTCATGAAATAAATAATAAATTTATGATCTTTGAATCATCACCATGAAGTAAAAATTCGGGCCTTTAATAGCATCCTTGGCCTTTATTCCAAACAATACAAATTGCTTCGCATGCAAGCCTTTTGTCTTTAAGAGCCTTTAGCCAGCGGTACTGCTAGTGTATTTAGATATCCTTTGAAGGTGTGGTGTCTGGAAGATCAGATGGATACCCCAATTAGGCTAAGGAGTAAGATTCACCAAAGAAAAGTTAAAGAAGTAGTGACGGAACAGAATGCATTGGTGGTGGAGGCTATTATGAAGGTTTTAGGCAATGAATATCTTGGTAATATTTTGACAGAACAAGGGTGAATTCCGATATTGTGTCTATGTTTTTGGCCTTTACCATGTTCTTTGAAAGAGATAAGAAATTGGCAAAGGATATGTGTGAGAGCATTTTTAAAAAGGGTTTAATGGAAAACATCGACATTATTCTTGAGAATATTGATGACGCCCTCATGATCGCTAAAGCTAGAAACTATGGAAAAACCAATATCGGGGCCTCTCCTGTTCTGAGATACCCATCTTATGGAACAAGAGTTGGGAGGCCTTGGAACCCTCCATGGCTAAAAGAAGCCGCAACCTGAACTTTCTCACTGGGCTATTCCATGTCAAGCGACAAGATAATCCAAAATGGTTTGCAGATTATCTGAAGGAGGAGAATATTGATGGCTTTGATGATGTTATGGAGGGAGATGAATTCGTGCCGATGGTCATTGCATCCGACAACGAGAGTGTGGATGAAGAGGAACCTATGGTCAAGACTGCTCACCAGGGAGGTGCTCCATCTTCTTCAAGCAGTCTTGTTAATAACAAAGGCAAAGGCTCACTGATGAGTTAAGTAGCTATCAGGAGTAGTAAGTAAAGTAGTTGGATAAATGGATGATCTTAAGCACTATAGGTAGTTTATGTTTTAGTTTAAATAGACAGTATTTTCATAGGAAACATAGGTAGGGCTACTCTCAGGAATACTATAATGTAGAAGCTGATCCTTTTTTGGCTAATGGTTGTCTTTGATTAAAGGTAATGCAACAGTATTAGAAGTTGTTAATAGCCATAGTAATAATATCAATAGTATGTTAGTCATTTAAATTTATTAAGTCGTAAAAGTTTAGCAATCAAATTAGTATAGATTATTACCTTTTACAATGGATTGCTCTAGTTTATTTGCATATAATGAAGGGAGTAATTTAAGGGCTCAAATCTGTACTAAATGTTTATTTCATTAGTGGATTTAATAAGGCATCTTATCCTACCTTGTTTTTAATCGTATCTTTTGAAAGATAGTGGTGTAGAATTTACTTAATCGGAATAATGTAAGTTGTTTCTAAGATTATTCTAGATCTAAAAAGAACCCATAAATAAGAAGAAAATGTAAAGGCCATGTCTCGTCACTCTAAATCCTGAAGCATTACCATAGATTTAAATCATATAAATACCCACCCCAGATTATAAATACACAACTTGAGAAGTAACTTTCACATCTCTGTAGGGCTTAAGATTGTCTGTCTTTAATACTAGCTAACAAAAATCACCACAAGGATAGTCACGTATCAATATATATATTTCATATTGATATAAACTTTAGGTGGTTTAACCCATTTATAAAAAGTTTTTTACTTACATCCTAAATATATCTTTCATATCAATAACATGTAGCCTTTATGGCCTGGAAAATGGTGACTCAAATGGTCTCAAATATATATAATAAATGTGTTACCATATACTTTAATATATATTGATATAATAAACACAGATATATAATTATATATCAATATATATACACATTTATATATATATATATATATATGTATATATATGTATATATATATACATATATGTATATATATATATATACATATACATATATATATACATCCGAGATGGGTAATACTTATGTGTTCTTAGTTTAGAAATCCCTGGTTCCCATTTCGCTCAATATTGTGTTGGTAAATTTTCACCCTGTGTCAAGAAATAACTTATTTCGTCCAAGAATACTCACCCTGAATCCATTATTACCAAGCCATCTTAAAATCCATCATTTGTATTGATTGGAAAGGATTAACTAATTAATTACTTTATCTCGAGTTAATGGGTGTTTCCTTAAAATATGTTCTTGAAACGGCCTAGTATCCCAAACGTTGGGAATTGTAACGTCGGAATGTGGAATGCCTTTCTACCCATTTCTATAAGAGATCTCTTCCTCCTTACCAAGCAAGTTTGTCTTCTTACTGCGTCTTCCTCCTTTTGAAACAATCTCTACCCCCATCAAACTGTGAGGATCTAAGCCACAAGTTGCCTTTGAGGGAATAATCACCATCAACAGCCTTAAGGCTGTAATGTTAAGTACTCACGCTTTGACCCTTAGGGCTGTTTTTAGGAGTCTGGGTCTGGAATTCCTTACCAATGATGATCACTACCGAGTTAATTCTGATATACCCTCCATGTTTATTGCCATGGCCATCCAGGTAGATCCAGGAAAATCTGATATAGGGAGGCTTTGTGGTCGAATATTCAAACGAAAATTCCTAGGAGGCCTAGATGCAGTCATATGCAATATTAGGGGAGACTTAACCATCACTAGGCCCAAATTCTACAACACACCTATGATTAGTGGTAGACCATCCCCTTCATCTCCTATTCTGGATACTACAAACCTAGCAACGTTGATTGCAAGAACTCTCATTATTAGAAGGAACCTATACTTTATGTTCTACTATTTCCATGTAAGGGTTCCTGAGATTGAGGATTGGTTCTATACGTATAGGCACGAAGACGATGTGGGTAACACAGATAGAGATGGCTTCAGCGACTCAAAAGACGAAGAAACAGCAATGGTTAAGGCAGACTGCACTGGCCCTAGTAGAAAGAGAAGAATGAGGATTCCCCTAAGACTCCTAAAGATGTGGATGAAATAACTTAAGCGGTACCCTGGGTCACCCTGCTAGTTATACGGGAATTTCTTGAGTTGTATTCCAAACAGATTAATCTCTAACTCTCAAAATCCAGTTTTAAAGTTTCTTAATTACTATCTTTTAGTGGATATTCACTATTAGGAAAGATGAAGCGGTATTCTTATCTAGACTAAGGATCAAGTATGGTTAACTATAATCTAGTACTCTGGTATCATCCCTATCTTAGTTTTATGGATAATGATTTCAGTAAATCAAGAATACTTTCAGTAAGTAGATTATGATATTGTTCTCTTAAAAGTAAGGAATCTATTCATACTTGGTGGATCGAACATAATAAGCTATGTTAGTAAGCAGTCTTGTATGATGAAAGTGTAAATAGATGTATTCATAAAAATAAAAGTAATCTGATGTATTCATAAATATAAAGGGACCAAGGTATATGAATATACAAATACATATTTATCTACCCAATATATATAAATATATTTCTATATACATATATACAATTAAAAATATTTTCTTTCAAAACTTATTTAAAACAAGTTCCCTTCTACCGTTTCTTTACTTGCATTGAAGGGCGTTAGATAAGCAGCCTCTATCTAGAATTAATGTCAAGGGTAAGATTGGTGATCCATGGTTATTACTATCAACTAGACATTACCGAGGTCTTTGTTAATGCATTAATGATGCAACTTAGGAATACAAAAAATTTGATGGATAAAAGTCAAGCTGTCTGTTACAAACTGGTTAAATCGAAAGGACTTAAGGATGGGATATGACAAAATTTGTTGTTCTCTGCCCCAATAAAAATGAATATGAACTGGTAACTAGATAAAACATCAAGCGCACTAATAATAGAGAAAGTTGTACCCTCTTTGCAGGACTTGTAGATCATAAAGATCCTTTTTAAGATTAAAAGATTAATGTGGAATGCCAGCAGTCATTGCTAATAAGTAAATTTTCTAATATAATATTAACAATATGGTGAGCAGTATGCAGGTTTGGTATGAAAGTAAGTGATTCTGGATATGAAATTGCTAAATTAGATTCTCCCTTAGTATAATACTAATCTCTAACGGGGGTGATATCTAAGCATGCAGGTAATCACAAAATTTTAAAGATTAATATGTATTGGTACACAATGTATGTATATTGCCAAGTATTTGAAGGAACCCAGAACCGAGGAAGAAGTTTATTCATAGAGAGCAGGGAACTGAATCAAAATTAACAGAAGATTCTCTTCTCTAGTAGCAGATGTCTGTAATGAATGTATTATTGATAAATCCTCTATGGGATTCCTCTGCAGTTTCTGTATTGTAAAAATGGAAGAGAAGGTATGCCTTCTTAAAATAGTGTAATTTGAACTTTTTTCTGGACTTCGGTCCCAGACTAGACTAGAGGTTTTCTTCTCCGTTCTTTCCTACCAGTGCCTGCAGTGAACGAAGTACGTTGTAATTTATATGATTAATTAATATAATTCATGGCTTCAGCCGTTTACCGATAGATAAAAAAACTATACAAAATGGATCCTTTACATATTTTGAGAGAGCAGAGATGATTGTTAAGATATAGCCCACTAGGCTGATGGTTGTTTCAATGTTTCACTCAACAAGGGACATTGGATAAATGCCTTCTAAACATCTTTAACTAAGAACGAATGCCCATGGGCCATCCCCAAAGTTTTGGGGGCAGTTACAGATGTCTTGTGTTTTACTCGTCCACAAAGTGTTGGACTATGTCACAAGGTTGGTGTTCATGTTCGACAAACATAAAATTTAGCTTAATTTCCACAACGATAAAATTTACCAAAAAAAAATTAGGTTAAATTCAACAAATAGAAATTTGCATTTTTTTTAAATACAAACAATAAATCCACAAAACTATAATAATAAATATATTAGTATTAAAAAAAGTAAATTAAATAAAATATTAAATTTTAAAAAGAAATAAAAAGCATAAAACAATGTTGATACATTTTAATATATTAAATTAAAAATAGAACAAAACATATCATCACGATTATATTATCAACACAAAATAATAATCCAAAACTATGAACAAAACGGAATAGTCTCTTGACAAGTGGAACACAACTCTTGCCTCTCTCAATGTTGAACACAACTGGGAAATATGAATTATGTAAGCAGGCCCCAATACTTCAACAATGAGCACCCACCACATTTGCAATAGTGGATTGTCCATGAATATCAATTCTTGGCATCCAATGCACTCAAAATACTTCATGTTTGGAGTTGTTGGCAAGAATGCTTGTTAAATTATGCTAACTTTGGTTAATGCATCAATAGAGAACTCAATTACAATGTGTATGATAAAAACCATCCAATCGAATTAATGCATCAAGGACAACACAAATGAGCAACAAAGGCAACAAGAATAAGGGAAAAACTATCAAGACTCCATAAAACCTAAAAGCACTTTATAGAAAAACCTAGGCCCTTTTCTATGTGAATTAGGGTGAACTATAATCATTTTTTTAATATTTTCTTGAAGTTTGTTGGGCTTCAAATTTTTTGCTCCAGATTTAGTTGAGTATGCAAAGAACAGACCACAAACATTGGGGACTTGTTCCACATCTAAACACTCAAATTCCAACACATGAAGATTTAAACTATTCATATTCAATAGAAAACCTATCATATTCAATTTTGATTATCTTCTCTTTATAAGTTCACACTAAAACCCCAATTAATGAATAAATATATGAATTATGGATCAATAAAGATTTGCTTGAAACTATGCAACTGAATCCTAATAAATCATCACATAATTTGATACACTGCAAAAACACCACTTGCATGAAAATATATGAATTATTCATGTTTTATAGTCTAAAGATATGATTCAGTAATGTGTATCATTCAATGATAGTTATTTTAAGCTTTGGTTTACTAGAATGAACACAACTTATGAATTGTGAGCTCCACTATGGTTTAAAGATATGATTTATCAATTTGTATTGTACAATAATTGTTATTACAAGTTTTGGTTTACTGAAATTCACACATATTCCAATAAATATGACCTCTTAAACATATTATGAAGTAATTGCATTTTACTTCAGGTTTGGAAAATGAGATATTCCTCATTAAATGCACTGTTACAAACATTAACATGAAAAATAAGAAAAGTACCTTTAGATTATCTCCATGTGACAACAAAATCAAAATATCAAAGATTAGAAAGTTTCCACATGATAAAAACATTCCAACAAGATATACCTGCCGCAAGTTTTCTGAAGCAGCCCTAAATGTCCGTCCAGCTACAAGCTTTGAGTATATTGATTCAGAGAGTGTTTCACCAGTTTTGTAGTGCTTAGCAATACCCATGAGTGTATCCCTGTAAGTGAAATAGTTAGAAGAAAAGATATTCAATGCATGCAACCTAAAATTGCTCAAAGAAAGAAGTATTCATCATAAATAGACCTAATGTACTTGAGCATTCCTGCCACGCAGTCTACCTAATTCTACAGTACTTACAGAAAAATCTACAACTCATGAAAATAATCAACTGATTCATCATCATTGATCAAGACAAAATTAACAAACTACGATGTATATCTTTTCTAAAATCATTAAAAATCAACTTAATTTTGTGATTTGTTAACAATTTAATGATAGATTTATAAATGCTTACTTGAATGGTTAGCCAATAATATTACTAAAATTCAAGTAAAATTACGACTATTGTGGCTTCTGCTCTGGACCTGAATTGCATTATAATAACTCAGTAATGGTGGACAAGTTTTATATCAAAAATCAAGGGAAAGTGGACATAAATGCATGAACAGTGATAACATCTTTAAAATCATGGTTCAAACATTCTAGGAAGTATCATGGTACAACCCTCTGATAATGGGATACAAGTGCCCAATTAGCCATGTGAAATTCCTAAGGGGAACCATGTAATATGCAGTCTTGTTTGTGCTTTGATTTTTTTGTTTTTTTCTGATTGTATTTGAGTTGTTTTAATTATTTTTGCAATACAAACAATGGCAATAACAGTGCAGATAAAAAGATAATATTGCAATACCTTTACAAACTCAAAGATAATATTTAACTCATGGTCTGATTTTTCAATATTTCTCAAATATAATGACCACCTTGTTCATAAAATTGACATATCATATCAAAATCCCACAATACCCAAAAAATGCAACGGAGAAGTATTAAATAACTACAGCTGCTAACAAAATATGCACCCCAAAGATGCCAAAATACTTCCAGAATAGACAGCTAGGTCTGGAAATGATAAACAGCAGCAAAGCACTCTGACAAATGCAGATTCCACGTCTTACAAACCCCAACGGCTGCCCTAGAAACCACACATGGCCCTTCAAGAAGTGCTACCAGCTCTAGGGAGAAGATGTAACCAAAAAATAGAAATAAACCCTCTAAAATCTTCTCCAAATCTGTTCTCTTTAAATCTGATATACCATAAGCTCCATAAACTTTGATATGTAACCTCCAATTTGCCCAAATCTGACCTCTGAATAAAATCACAAAGTATTCTCCAGATAGAGTCTTTCAACAACATAGAGAATGTCACATGCAAGGGTTTTCGTCCTCACAAACAAAAAATGAAGCAGCAATCCCCTCCATGACAGAAGCAATATCAAAATAAAAATCAGCAATGCCCAAATGAGAGCCCCAATCTTCCTTTTATAGCTCTTTAGCTGTTTTTTTGAAATAATACTTTTTTGCTTTTTTGCTATTTTACAAGAATGTTTTTCCTCTTTTCATTGCCATTTTAAAAAGCACCTTTTGTGTTCTTGGTATGTTTTTTGGAACGTTCTTTTTTTGCTTTTATTTAATAAGAATCGACTCCCTTTTTCATCTCCCAATGTAACATTAAATAATAAAGGCCCATCCATTATATTAAGACACCTTTAATTTAATATTTAGCCTCTATAATCCCTTATAAAATAAATTAAAATAACGATTAAGTTAAATATTTAATTTAACTTGATAAATCAATAACTTATTGTTATTTAATTTAATAACTTCGCACCATATCAAATCTCATGATAAACATCAAAACCAACTCAATTGACATTACTAAAACTCAACATTACTGCATTTAAAAAGCCCTATCCCCATATCGGGGACATTTTGGGGATGGCACAGGGACATCCCCTAGGCGTCCTCTATAGATTTTTGTCGGTAACGTCTTCAAAACTAGGGGACGGCATTACTTGGCACCGAGGACGTCTGACCATCCCCGAGATGGCCAAACGTCCCCCACTAGGAGCCATTTCAAAAAAAACTCACTTATATTATGGGGGAAAAACATTTTCTTTATAACTGTTGACAATGAATTCTTTTGGACTACATATAACAATACAATGAGCACACTAGCTTTAAAATGAACCAAAGTGTGACTACTATCCATAGAAAGAAAGTATACAAGTGTAGAATAAGAGCATACAAATAAAATTATTTTCCACGAATGAGCTAACATTGTAAGGAGCCTGCCTAGCTCTAACCCGTATTTAACTTGCAAAGTTTTATTTATTTTGAAATTGCCATACAAATAACAAATTAATTTGAATAACTACTGCAAACCATAAATTACTCAATTCTGAAATTCTCTTATTGAATTCGAAATGCAAATTACCAATGCTGATTTGTAACACTAGGGAAAAAGACCAATACAAAAACATAATTCATAAAAAACCTAATTAATCTCCTTCGAAACTAATTCAACACTGGCCACGGTTACAAGCCAGGATGGCGAGTGTTGTTGATGGCTGATCCAACACTATCCAGCTGCGGTAAAGAATAAACAATGGCTGCTAGTAGTTGATACTCTCACCAAAGAACAAACCGTTGATCAGTTCCATGTAATGCCATCAAACATTTTCCGGCTAACTCCTTCTATGGCGTCAAATACCATACAATTTCCTTCTAAGAATCCTCAATGCTGATCAAATAAATCTTCACACAATTCACCAGCATGAAACGCTGATTCAAAGTGCATGAAACAAACAAGAAATTTACCATTTCTTGCTGTAGAATCCAGACAAACCCTAACTCCAAGCCTTCACAAAATCGAACCAAAGACAAGAATGAATCAATAGCATAATCCAATCGATTTCATCCAAGAAGCCTTTATAATGTCTTCTTTACAAATCGATCCCTAACTTCAACTTCACACTTTTCACTTAAAAGCACACTTTATAATATAAGCTCGTAACTCCATTTTGACTTCATATAATATAACCTTTTAATGAGCTCATATAAATTTATATTTAATCGTTGACTTAGGCAAATAATGATTATTTAATGCAATAAACTTAATTAAATAATCATATGCAAATAACTCCAATCATTAAGAACCAGGAGCATCAACTAAACCTGCATGCCTAAGTGTCATCCAAAAATAGTAATTGGCCACAAATAGACTTACTATAAATAGTAAGTCCCTCAAACTGGAAACTCTGCAACTGACTTCACAACCCCACTAATGCCAATGCACAGGCGCCCTACTAAAAATAACAATCATGACGATCACCCAAAATAAACACTTACTATAAATAGTAAGTCTGTCGATCTGACCAAAATGAAGAGCAATCCTAGCATCACAGACCTCCAGAATGGAAACTGACAACTAGCTCTGTCATATGACCCCCTCCAACATCTCGATTAACCCACGAGGGTCACAGAAATAAGCTAATCTCATGTGCCTAACAATGGGGACATTACAGTCTTGCCTCCTTGAAATTGCTTGTACACACTACTCTGATTTCTCTGGTCTGGTCTAAGAAATCAGATTCATCATGACATGAATTGTCATCGCACAATGCCTCTGAAATACCTGTATCTGGATTACTCTCCTGTTCAAACTCACCAAAATCAACCTGACCCTCTGTATTACTTGTTGTTCCACCCAAATCAATGTTGGCTACATGTGTTTCAGTCCTGTTTATAACTTTTTCATGTGCTTCATCACAGGAGATTTCTTGTCCCACATGGGTTTGCCCTGTTTTTGTCATCTTGTTTTCTTTCATTGCCCATTTCTCAATCAGCGTTGACATGCCTGATTGATATTCACTGAACACCTGGACAAAACTCTTCATTTCTCTAACCAAGCCATTCATTTGTTGATTTCTTTTAATATGTTGGTCTTTCTGTTTGGCCATTATTGTCTTACCAGTAGTCAACTGAAAGCATAAATGTGTAGGCTAACAACTACCCAGTTGCTGATATGGCTTTCATAGAACTTCCAATACAAATCTACAATCAATGGCGTCCAATGCAAGAAGAAAATGCCTCAAATAACCTCCAAGCGGCTGCCTCAAAGGAACCACCCAATCTGAAACAGGTTGGCCGCCCTACTGAAACTTCTCTTCTCAAAAGGATATGTATGCAATGAAGAATAACACCCCTTTCCTCTGACAATCAATGTGCATGATGAACAAATCCAATCCCAATCCTTGTTGAGGGCTCGTCCCAAGAATTCCAGTCCTGGGGTTTGTGTCCCAGACCTCCAAATCACTCCACCAGAGCAATTGCCAAATTGACAATGTGTAATGTTCAAAAGATAATAAGAAATTAGGTCTCTATCTCCTTATATCCCCTTCCAAGTGCAAATCGAACCCTAATGGGAATTTACACTTTGCACTTTAAATAAAATATAATAAAATAACATTTTCCCAATTAAAGTCGTCCAAACTCAAGGAAAAACATTACTTTATCAAAATATCATAACTCATGGCGCCAAATAACCTCCGGATAGTTAAAATAGTTTATAATAATTCGAGACCTTTCCAACAAGCCCCCATACATAGGTATATGTGCCCAAATCCATCAGTTATCCCCTTATTACTCTGAAATAGCTATATAAATAACTTTATTATAAATTATTTAATTACCAACTTAGGAAATATTAAAATACTTCACCTTAAGCTTCTGAAAGCTCAAATCAACCAAATAAATATGAAACTTACCATGTCACCTGTCTGTGACTGATACCGGGCGAGATGGGTCAACTGGCAGTCCCTTCCCGAAAATCTAGGGATGCTCCTAGAAGTTAGAAAACCAATCCTATCGCATTGAAACTGACACCAACTGAAGGGTCAGGAATAACCTCACGACTGGCAACTTTAACGACCTAAAATTTGGGGATATCTCCTAAAATCTAGGAACTACTCCAAACTGGCTCCAAACTGCCTGTAAAACCAAAATTCGGTCACAGTATACACTCAATGAGTCCCTATCCATCTCTGCTAGACTACAAGACTCCAATGATAGGCCAACTCCTCCATCTCTGATGTCCACTCTAGAAAAGGGACATGACATGTCCTGTGTACTCCCGCAATCCAGATATTCGTCCGCTATAAAACCATCCTAGATGTACTAACCCTACAAGTCACCTCCTGCTAACTTGCAGTAACGAACCCCATCAACTGCAGATGGAGAAAACCCATCCCAATAAGTATGATAAAACTCTGCAGCCAACCCACACCGACACGCAAACAAGTCCTCAACCAATGGGTCAAAAGAGAAGTGATGAGCACTCCCCACTGTGTAATCATGGTGAAATGCTCCAATCCCTGTCAGAGGCTCATCAAAAACCAACTGAGAATCAAGAGAGTGCTCCAATCTCTGACTCCCAACAACTAGTTGGGCAGGGTCCCGAGTAACCCGCTTAGTAAACCCAACCACAAAATCCTGATGAGGAAGAATGGTAGTCAAGGTATCTACAATCTTCCCCACTAACAATTGAATATCGCGAGAACACTGGATAAGTGTACCCTCAGAAGTCCTGAAGGGTCCCTCCCGCAAAACTGGACTCTAAAGCAAGTACTCCATAAATGACTCCGTGCAGTAGAAATTATAAGAAGCGGCATCAACCTGCAATCCACAACTGATCCCTCGGAAACTGTGGCACTACCAACTGCCTATCATGATTAGTTGTATGAGACGAAGGAATAGATTTGCTTCAGACATAAGGAAACAAATCATCATGAGAACTAGTCCCCAAACCAGATGATACCCTATCCCTATCCTGTGAATCAAAGGGAGTAGTGTCAATAACTGGCACACAGCCCTCTAACGAATCCACCCCTGCTACCTCAGGACTCTCAACAACCTGCTCTGTATCATCTGTCATCGTGCTAACAATTGGAGAACCTGATACCCCAAATCTCTCTCTGTTGTCCTCTACTGAAGCACACACCTCAACTTTATCTATTGCATCTGTCTTAAGGATGGATGTAACTGTGTCCCCAACACATCCATCACTGCTAACCGTGGAAGCTGACTTACCACCAACCACTACTATATGCAACTGAACTGGATCTATGGCTGGCAAAGACTGAATCTGCTCCAACTCTTCAGTCACCTCTCCCAACTGCAACTGTGACTCCTAAAGAGCCAACTGATTACCCTCTAAAGCTTCAAAAGTCAATGTGAGCTCCTCAGTAAGCACGCTCACCTCCTCCTCTATGTCCATCAGAGCCTCATATGTCGTACTCCCCCACTCAACTAGGTGATCTTAGTCGGCTACCAACTGTAAATAATCCTGTCTCAAAATCCTGACAGCCTCCCGCAAGGAATGAATCTCTGTCAAAGAAAGGTAACCACCACCGTGCTCATCTGCCATAGGAGCACCCCAACCATAAATAGCCAACGGCTAACAAGCGACATCGAAATGCTCGAGAGTAGAAGTAATGTCTCTCTCACTGACTCTCAACTGGCTAGTCACATGATGACTCTGCACAACGGGTCTCCTATGCACAATCTCAACTGCACTGTCCACACTATGGAAGGAAATTGTATCCAACAAACTCCCCTCAAGATCACCGAATCTCTATTAACTGTCATCCGAGCACACATCTATAAACTGAGTACTAACACCGGAGTCATCCTCATCTAACCCCGAGGAAGCTACTGCTGAATCTAACTCATCACAATCCTCAGCTACCTCGTCCTTTGTAAACACATGACCATTCAGATCCTTGGACCCATCCTCACTAAAAACTCAGAGTCCTCCCCAAAGGTCTGATAAATCAAACATGACTCGCTACAAATAGCGTCATCCTCATGTGTCGCTGAAGAAATAACCTCATCTGAAGGAATGGAAGCTCTGGCTGAAACAAACTCCTGGCACTCATATGCTTCCCCATCCTCATCTGTGAGTCCCTACAGAAAAGGATCCTGGAACCCACCAGCACCGAATGACAACGCTAAATTAATACCCAATGTCGGATATAGAAAACCAAATACACTGCAGCCCACATCATCCTCACACTCAACATCAGAGATATCTGCGATGCTAGTATCAACATCCTCAATCTGAGACCCCTCTGCTATCTTTGGATGCATACATGACTTAATGTCCTGACGTAAATCCTCTACACTGGCATGAACCTATGTCACCTGACTCATCTATACCACTCCACTCCTACGTGTCATCACTGGGTGACTCCATGCTCACATCCTCAGTGCAGGAAAAGACTGCACTCTCCTGTACTGACTCCACACTGCGATAACTATCATAAACATTCGAGCTGTCAAAGCTCAAATACTCCTCGCAGACCTCAAAAATAACACCATCATCCACGGTGTCAGAATTCCTAGTGGTATCTACAACATCCTCCACTCTCATACTATCAATGACATCATCAATAGGCTCACATAAAGGATTGGTGTCCGAAAAATCAAACCCCGTATCACTGATACTACTACCAAGCGATGCAAGACTGCCATCAATGGCAGTAGACCTGTCACTAGCCTGATCCGTGTCACTAACTCTGGTAGACTCAGGATGGTGAAAATCAGTACCATTATCTACCAACAAGTCAGGCACATCCACATGTCCCTGTAAAGAATATCCACCCTCAGGTGTGCAAATAGGACTAGTGGTTGATCCACTAAGTACAGGAACATCACCAAAATCGGCAGCTGTTGAAAACTCATTATGGAGATTCTCTATATGTCTCACCTGTATAATAGTCACGTCTCTTCTCATATCTTCTCTATGAAGAGAACCTATTGAACAAAGAAGCCAAGTAATTTGTTGCCCTATCGACAGTTGTCGGATTTAAAAGTGGCGCATTTAATCTTTCAAGTGTTTGCCTTCATTTCTCCATATCCTTAACTAAGGCATTTGTTTGTTTTCCTAATTCAGACAAACTGTCTAACTGGTTTCTATGAGTACTAGATTTCCTGTATCTATCCATGACTGCAAAACAAACTAGAGTGATGATCACTCAAGTCAAACAATCAAGCCCAATAAATATCACCCCCACAAGATGGAAGGAAAACGGCTTTGATACCACTATAAGGAGCCTGCCTAGCTCTAACCCATATTTAACTTGCAAAGTTTTATTTATTTTGAAATTGCCATACAAATAACAAATAAATTTGAATAACTACTGCAAACCATAAATTACTCAATTCTGAAATTCTCTTATTGAATTTGAAATGCAAATTACCAATGCTGATTTGTAACACTAGGGAAAAAGACCAATACAAAAACATAATTCATAAAAAACCTGATTAATCTCCTTCGAAACTAATTCAACACTAGCCACGGTTACAAGCAAGGATGGCGGTTGTTGTTGATGGCTGATCCACTACCAGCCGCGGTAAAGAATAAACAACGGCTGTTGGTGGTTGATACTCTCGCCAAAGAACAAACCGTTGATCATTTCCATGTAATGGCATCAAACAATTTCCAGCTAATTCCTCCTTCTATGGCATCAAATACCATACGATTTCCTTCTAAGAATCCTCAATGTTGATCAAATAAATCTTCACACAATTCACCAGCATGAAACATTGATTCAAAGTGCATGAAACAAACAAGAAATTTACCATTTCTTGTTGTAGAATCCAGACAAACCCTAACCTCAAGCCTTAACAAAATCGAACCAAAGACAAGAATGAATCAATAGCATAATCCAATCAATTTCATGCAAGAAGCCTTTATAATGTCTTCTTTACAAATCGATCCCTAACTTCAACTTCACACTTTTCACTTAAAAGCACACTTTATAATATAAGCTCATAACTCCATTTTGACTTCATATAATATATCCTTTTAATGAGCTCATATAAATTTATAATTAATTGTTGACTTAGGCAAATAATGATTATTTAATGAAATAAACTTAATTAAATAATCATACACAAATAACTCCAATCATCAAGAACCAGGAGCATCAACTGAACCTGCGTGCCTAAGTGTCATCCAAAAATAGTAACTGGCCACAAATAGACTTACTGTAAATAGTAAGTCCCTCAAACTGCAAACTTTGCAACTGACTTCACAACCCCACTGATACCAATGCACAGGCGCCTTGCTAAAAATAACAATCATGACGATCACCCGAAATAAACACTTATATAAATAGTAAGTTTGTCCATCTGACCAAAACGAAGAGCAACCCTAGCATCACAGACCTCCAGAATGGAAACTGACAACTGGCTCTGCCATATGACCCCCTCCAACATCTCTATTAACCCACAAGGGTTACAGAAATAAGCTAATCCCATGTGCCTAAAAATGGGGACGTTACAAACATGCAATTGCATATAGTTGTAGATGTAGATGAACAAAAGTATGACCAAATACAGTTGTAGAATGAAAGCATATAGCTGTAAGACAAACTGGAAAGTTGTGGAATGAAAGCGTACAACTATGGAGTAAGAGAATACAGTTGTAACATTTGTTTGCCAAAAGAAAGGCATATGACTGAACACAATTGTTGCATGATGACATGCAATTAGTTTAGTGCCATCACTGATTAATTATTTTTTATTAATAATGTTTTGACAATGAGTACTAAGTTATTGATTCATATTGAATATTGACAAAGAATTCTGATTCTAGGACAATTATTACTTGTTAAGGTTCTCTTATGTATATATGCATGCTTTATCCATGTTTTCATATGAACATTTCAAATTTCCCTATATATATTAAATTTTCCATATATTTATATAGTTGTCCCCAAAATTGGCCAAAAAATGGGCAACTTTGAAACCCATCCCCTATCCCCTGTCATCCTTGTCCCGGAAACATAGAGTAACCTTGCTAAAAATATCAACTAACTCTATTAGTGCTCATCACTGACTTACTAAAAACGGTGTTAAGCTCCTTATACATGTTTGAACAAGAAACTGCTTCTGTCATCACCTCTAGCATTTCCTAAACCCACTCATTAGCCTACGGGAATCTCATGAATAGGGCCTAATGGTCTCTCCACGTCAAACTGGCTTAGGAAGGGGGCATTATAAACCAGACATATTATGTCCAATTCAATTACATGCTATTTGTTAAAGTATTGGTTATAATGCTTCAAAGAGTGTTTTACAAATTTTGTAGTGCTTAGCAATGTTTACCGTCACGGGTAAACTTAATAATGCATAAACATGATACAGGAAAAGTAGATAACACAGAATATATCAGAGAATAGAAGCTTTCATTAATCATTCCAATTGCCAGTACATTCATATATTTATTTTCTTTCCCCTTTCTCTTCCATCCAAGAGAATACATTTAATACCCGAACGGGTGCGACTGAACCGTCGCAACACAACTACTTACCTGTCGGCCACTAACGACCGAGGCTAACAACTTAATTAACAAGACTTCCCGTATATTACAAGTTTACGGACAACATCATCCCCCCCAAAAGGAAAGTCGTCTCCGGCGATTCACAACAAAAGGGAGATGAAGTACACTACACAAATAAGAAAATCACTAAGAAGAAGTACACTAACTCCTGTTCAACCGATACTGTCGCCCTAGCAAATCTGACCTCGATAGCCACCTGCTCTGCTTCCAACTCCTGGTTACGCTGAGCCAAGTCTCTCTACTGCCTCCAATTGGGCCACCAACTCGGCCCTTTCCGCTCCGAAGCTGCTTGTTGAGTACCAACTCCTGCCTCTGATGAACCAAATTACTCTCTACCGCCTCCAACCGGGTGCCCAACTCCTCCCATGCCTTCTCCTCGGTTACCCGTGCAGCCTCATGTACTCCGTACGCCTCAGGGTATAGTACTGCTCCCTGAAGGCCTTTTATTATTTTTTAAAAAAAATTTTAAAATTTTTTTTTCTAGTTACCTTTAAGATGCTTCTCTAGTCGTCCGTATGGACAGCTCTCAGGTTGCCTGCTCGCCCTCTCGAGTCCCTTTCCATTCTCTCGGGTCGTCCATTTGGTGTCTCTTGGGTGGGTCCAAATGCCTCTCTTGTTGGTCGGTCGGGCCTCTCGTGTCCTCTTCCATCCTCTCAAGTCCAGACTCTGGGTCCTTCTCGGCCTCTCGGGTCCAACCGATTCAACCTCTCCGGATGGGATTTCAATTCATCGAGAGTCCCCAACTTTCTGGTCGTGTTGTAGCCAACTTCCCGATTCCAGAGCTTTGTCTCCGAGTCTGTTTTTAATGACCATCCGAGGGTTTGGAACCATAAATTCCCAAGGGACCACGGTCCCCTGCCCATACATAACGAGAAGAAGAAAAATGAAGATTTTGAATGTTGCGGCCTTCCACGCAGGGTTCCACTCGCCGCTGACTCGAACGATCTTGGGTTCTGCTTCGGTGCCGAGATTCGTGGGTTTGATTGACGACTCTTTATACTTCATGGGGTTCTTCTCATCAAACTAGTGTGTCGGTGTTTCATTGATTTTAGCGTCCCCTTCCGCGTATTCCCCATACTCCCAGGGAATTTTATCAGGCTCCTCCATGCTCAGCATGTTGCAGGATGGTGCGAACATCTCATAGTCCTCCATTTGCCAATGGAAGAGACCGTTCAACGAGTCTCCGTCATCCCCCCAGCATTCATCCAGTTGTAGCACACCCTCATCGTTGGGCTCACTCTACACTCGTCTCTTCGGTTATTTTCACAGTTTGATTCAGATTCTGAAGAAGAGGCTATCTCTTCACTCACCATCTGCGTGCAAAGGTCGATGGTGAACTTCCTCCCCCCATTCTCCATCGCGAGGGTTCTTCCAAT
>MU228248.1:863432-876166 GCA_018584345.1 Thuja plicata | reverse complement strand
ATGATGATGAAGAAGAAGAATATCAATAAATTATTAATCCATTAGTTGAACTTAAAACAATGATACTTGAACTGATGTAATGATTTAATTTTAATGTTTTGATTCTTGAATCTTTGACGTTGAACTTCCACTTGAGGTATATGATGGTATTATCATGATTCATGATGCTATGATTACAAGTGTTTTTGTTGTTTAAATGTTTTTATGATACTATGTGACATACCAATCTTAACTCATGCTTCTAGGCTGCATAAATATGTAACGCATGTGATGGATTTATCATTTATGTTCCTTGTTTATGTATTGTGCTTCTATTTGGTGATGTTATAGTGTATTTAAGTTATATTCAATAAAGGGTGCATGAAATAAGTTTTAAATTGTTAAAATCTCTAAATTTTAAGGGTTTTTTATATTTGCCGATTCATGGGCAATTTGATTCCGATTCATGGGCGATTCGCGATTCGATTCGGCCTTGCCGATTCCCAGACGATTCTGGTTCTCATTACTTTGCTTGTAACCTTTAAGAAGCAGTTCAACCTATTGATTGTTTCATGATTTTGCAGCATGAAGATTAAATGATGGATTAGTTCTACCATGTTATACTCTTATTTATCAGTCATAGTTTAAGTTAGGAAGCAATGTGTGTGTGGATAGTAAGAAATCCTTATTATTATTTATTTGTGTTGACTATTTCTTTGTCTACCAAAACCATTCCTGGACCAGGTTCAAACAGGGATGGATCCCAGTCCAGGTATGACTTGTGGTAAGTCCCTAGACCTGTGGGCCTTCCTTATATTGAGATGTACCTGGGAAAGACCCATATGCTCGATGAACCCAAGCTGAATCCAAATATAAGACCCAACAAGGACCTTTGGATTTTTGTAATGCTTTTAGTGTTGTTAGTTCTATAAAGACAAAAAGTTTCAAACATTCACAAAATTTGAAGCTTCACTTAATTTTTTTTGACATACTAGGGGTGTACCCATAAGCCCAGTGGCATACACTTGTCAGAGCTCTAAACTTAAACCTTAATCAAACATAAACTAACATTCAAAGTGAGTAATAAGAACGATTTTAATTTTTATTTATAACATTTGGCATTGAACTATAAATTATCAAATGTGTTCGCCACTCTACATGAAAGCCTGAAGATGAATTTTGATGAGACCTCTCATGGCAATCTCAGGGCCTCAGCAGCATGTTGGCTTATAGAGAATGAGGCAGGGGTCGTCCTATGGGCATTCTCGATGAAACTCCAAGGTTACCAATAATAATGCAGAATTTGCTGCATAGCATGATGGCCTAAAACTTTAAGCATATAAGAATCTGAGTTCAACAGACATTGAAGGGGCCTCAATGGTTTGTATAATAGTCCACAAAATCTGCAAGTACTCACCGATCTAACTTGCAAGTTTTTATAGAAACAAGAAAAATGTGGGTAAAATGCCTATTGTTACCTTAATTTTGTCATCACCTTAAAAATCTTTATTCCTTTGGCAAAAATAATGTTTTAATACATTTCAGTCTCATCGTAAAATTCATGACTTCATTGACCAACTCAAAAAGTTCCCATACTTAGCCATTTTCATCCATGTCAGCACTTTTGCAAGTTTAGGTAACCATGTCAGTAACTGGCAAGGTTTGTCTAACCACTGTTTTTACCAAAGTTTTTCTATATTTTTTTCTTTGTTAGTATTTTGTTCCAAACTGTCAACTATTGAAGTGCAAAAGTCCAAAAACCTAAGTCTTCTTCAGTCCAACTTTTGTTTGTCGATATTTCTCAACATGTCGGTAACTTCAGAGGTTTTGAAAACTCCTTAAACCTCAGAGGCCTTCCTTACCAAAAGTTTATCAAAGTATGTCGATAAGAAATGAGGTTTTACAAACTGTTCAAACCTCTGACCACAGTCATCATTCAAGTAAAGTCTTAAGAAGAATAAGTGATGTCGGTAATTAAGGAAGTTGGCAAAACCAATGAAAGAACCAAGAAAGTTTGCGTAAAGGTCAGAAGTGTTGATAAAGAAAGGGTTCAAGGATCTCAAAGTATAATGTGTCATGTCAGTAAATTGCGAGGATTCAAAAACAAGTCTAACCTCTCACAAGGTTAGTAAAAGGGACCATTTTGCTGATAATAGTCCAACTTGAAGTTCAAAGCGGAAAAGAAACATGTTACTAGTATAATGAGTTCTCAAGAGCAGTTTAATTGCCAATAAAGTTCAAGAAAGAGGCCAATGTCCCAATAATAAGGAAATGCTCAAAGACTTCAAAGAAATACAAAACCATGTCAGCATATCCAGAAGTTTGCAAAACTAATGTAACCTCCAACAAAATTAACAGAAAACGAGATTTCACCGGCAAAGGCTTGAATTGGAACTCAAAAACAAAATAGAGGATGTCGGTAACAAAGGAGGTTCTTGAAACTAACTAAAATACCGACAAAGTTCGAAGAGGAAACCTAAGTGCCAACAAAGAAGAAAGAACCGAGAGCGGCAAAATCAAGAGTTCGCAAAACCAAACTCTCGACAAGGTTAACAAGCAACCCAAATCACCAATGCCATTGCTAAAAGCCAAAAAGTACAAGGAGCATTAATGATTGATGCACGATGGTACAAGCAATGAATGTTGTCCCACTCGTAATCTTGGCGGTATTCTTTTTAAATATTTCATTTGTTTTTAAAAGAGCTTTATGTTTTAAAAGGGATGTTTCATGTTATCAATTCGAGATTTTTAAAGATTTACTTATGGAAACTAAAGGTCATCTCTTGGCTATTAATTGTTAAGTTTCAGAAAAGAAGCGGATTCAGTTCTGAAGAGAGGGCAAGCAGCATATTTTTCTGTTTACAACATAATGATTCCCAAGTCAGAGCTCTTCCCGAGAACATAGTAAAATTGAAAGTATCAAAGAAATATTGTCATATTTATTACTTAATGGTCATTTATGTATTTTAGTTTGTTTAGTAATTTTCCATTTCAGCTTTTTGATTACGATTGTTTCTGATTTAGAAACATCATCTTGTAATTTCATATTTATGGAGCCTTTCATCTCCATTGTTAATACACCGAATTACCATTTCATGGTATCAGAGCTCTAAAAACAAATTGGCAAATTTTTTCCAACAAAATTCATGGATACCTAGAATTTAATTCTAAAGTATTTTTAAGCATTTTTTATGAAAAAACGTGGTTTTTTCACCATGAATATTGTGAGAGTTCTTTTGCAGATTATTGCATCGCTGTTTTGCAGAAGATTGGGTCAATTGCATTGGTTTTTGTCCTTGTTTGTGGTTTGTTTTTTGTCCGCTTGCTAGGGTTTTATCCATGCAAAGATCTTTTGTAGCTATTTGTTCAAAAATAATAAAGTTATTTTTTTCTCTACACATGCTTCAACAAAATGCGACTGCGTCTATTCTAGATGGCTTCATGTGTATTTGCATTGCGTTTTTTTCCAGACAATTGTGAAGGTTTTTAATGTTGTTTTCTAGCTCATCAGGCCTGCGACCTGCATCTTTTACCTGCATGTCCAAGTTCTTTGGTGCGACAGAAGGTTAAATGCGGCAACAAATTACATGCGACTACAAATTGATTTTTTTTGTGCTTAGGGTTTCTTGCTCATAGTTTTCTGCTCAAAACTTCAACACACCTAGGGTTTTCTGAAAATTATTTTTCATGGAAAAAAAATTATGTTTTCTAAAAAAGCATCGGTTGTATTTGTGTTTTTACATAAAAATCAGAGTTATATTTTCTGCACTCAAGCACCTTGGGATTTGTGCCAAAAGATTTTCACTAATTTGGACCTGAAAAACCAATTTTTTTTCAAAGTTTGCAACTGCAGTTCCTCTGTTGACCTCGTTTCCATGCATTGGAAAACAAGAGGGATGGCGTCATTAACTAACATTATGTTGAAAATCAATCAACACTACAATGGCAAGAACAACACATGGAAACAATGCATGCTCACAATTTTCGAGTACCAATGCTAGATCAGATTGTACTTGGTAAAGTTGCTTGTCCCACAGAGGTAGGCAAAGACTAGGACAAGTATGATGAGTGCAATCAAGAAGCGGTTATGCTCATCAAGTTAGGCACTGTCTATGGGGCAGGATATTTGCACCTTAGTAAACAAAATATGTTGCTAACACAATATGTTAACATGTGTGTTAGTCTATTGCGTTAACGTGTGTTAGTAATTTGCAAACAAATACAATAGACTAACACACATGTTAACATATTGTATTAACAACATATTTTGTTTACTAAGGTGCAAATTCCGTGCCCCATAGACAATGCCATCAAGTTATCAGTCACTGATTACATTCTTCCACAAGTGTTGTATGGCAAGATAAATGCGGAGAATTAGATGCATATGAAGCATTTCCATGAACAGTCAGACCGGGGTAGAGCATTCTTTCTGAAGACTGTGTTTTCAATTATGATGGACGATAAGATGTCTTTGCGGTAGCATCTTATGAAGATTAAGGATATTTGCAATTAATTGGAGGCCATTGGTGGCAAGATGGAAGAAGAGGATATGGCGATCATCAAGCTGAAATGCTTACCACGGTCCTACAAACACTCCATTGAATCACTCAACATTACATCCACCAATGTTGATCTGAAGTTTGATGACTTGTGCAACAAGCTCCTGTAGTAGGACAGGTGGAAGCAACAACCAGACCACTGTGGAGCAAGTGTTTGTTGCAAAATAAAAAGGCAAGTCCTTTCAGAAACAAAGACAACGCAAGCCTAGGGAGAGTTCCAGGAAGGTTATCACATGTCATTATTGTAACAAGCATGGTCATATGTAGAAGGCCCAACCTAGGAGAGTCTCAGGAGAAGGCCTAATTGTAGACCATACTAAGCAGCAGGAGTCTGCCTCTTATTTGTTAATGCCCAAAAGACCAGCAGATCATCTCAAAACATCTATGTAGTACAGGTTGCCACTTTACACACAGGAGAGATTGGTTCAGGAAGTACACAGCTTGCTCTGATTCAGCGATCTTTGGTAGAGGTGAAGAGTATATTGTTATCAACAAGGGCAACGTCCAGATTACATTTGGTGGGAGAAATCTCATATTTCTCAATGTATACTATGTTATGGGGCATGGACCTCAATCTGCTTTGTGTGAGTCAAACTATGCAAAATTGTTCGAAGTTGGATATTGTCTTCAATGCAAACAAGTGTCACATTCTTGATAAGGAGTCCAAGAAAACAATTATAGTTGACCTCAAAGATCATGGATTATTTCAACCTTTTTATACTAAAGAGCATCAAGAGCTTGTAATGGCTACAAAGAATTCATCCATTAGTTCTCTTTCACATCAACGATATGGACACCTCAAAGGCTCAAACTATCATATATGTCTCGGTCGGCTTGTGTAATGTCCCCAGTATTCTTGGTTCGTTTCTTAGAGATGAACCTGCAAAAAGGACGTTAGTACGAACAATATGGAACTAAATCTGCATATAAGAATTAATTAACTAACTAACTACCCCATTACTAATCCCTCCCAAAGAAAGTCTACCAAGTCGGGCTCATAACCTTGATAAGGACCCTTGCAATCCTTTGATTAAATCTTGTCGGCATACTCTAGAGCACCTCCTTGGGGACTTCCTGAGCAACGTCTACTAAGTTGGGCTCATGACCTTGATAAGGATTCTTTGTACTCCTTTCGCCCAATCTTGTCGTCATTCATAACAACACATCACTCAAGGCTTATAGGCTAACCATTGTTTGGTCCATTCCTCTTCTTGGTAGGGGCTGTCCCTATCCAAGGCACACTTGCATATGCATTAGTCATCAGTGTACACTGGCACAATGGGGTCCCGATCCCCCTTTAATTTTCAATGTTTAATGGAATTTCTAGTTCCAATTCTCTTTCATAATTCAACATAAGGTTCATCATCAATTAATTCATTATATTATTCTTTACACTGATTACATTTATAAATCTGAAATGCTTATCTACTCATATATATATATATACATTCTGATATTTAATTCATGTTAAAAATATTCTCACATAATTTCTGAATAATTCATTAATGAAATTCTGGAATCTAACATACCTATCATAATATATATATATATATATATATATATATATATATATATATATTCAGATATTTAATTCATGTTTAAAAATATTCACATAATTTATGAATAATTCATTAATGAAATTTTGGATTCTAAGATACATATTACAATATATATATATATATATAAACTGATATCATTATACTTAAAAGTGCTGAGCGTATTCTCTTCCTCCCTTTCCGTTTTACTTCCTTTTTCCTTCTTTTTTTTGTGTTCTGCTGTCTTTCTTCCTTTGTCCTCGATTCTTATTTGCTGTGTAATTCCTTCCTTTTCTAAAACCATTATTATCCTTTTTATGCCCAATCCTCTTTTTTCCCCCTTATATCCTCCTCGGCCTGCCATTTATATGCTTTGTGGGAGGGGGAGTCACGTCCCCTCCACACAAGTCGCCTCCCCCTTAGGGGGTGCGACTGATCGCAGCCCTAAGGCTACGACTCAGTTGCACCACCTAAGGTGCGACTCGGTCGACAGCCCCTTTATTTTATCAGCCACCCCATCAGAATGTATATTATATTATATTAATATATTATATATAATATGCATATATATTATAATATGTATTATTATTATTATATTTAAATGGTTATTATTATAAACAACCATATATTTTTATTATTTAATAATATTTAATAATATATATTATTGTATACATGTATATTATTTTAAATGATTATTATTATTAACAACTTAATAATAATATTTCTAATCATTATCAATAATATTAAAATGACAACATTGTTTAAATAATAGTTCCACTAATAATATTAATTAAAACAAAGATAACAACGTTACGTATCTTAAGAATACATATATTTTGTAGGAGTTTAATCGAGGGATATCACAGTTCCCCCATCTTCAATTTGCTTGTCCTCAAGCGATTTGAGGTTTCTTATATCATGCTTGTTTCTTTTAATAACAAGTTTAAATCTTTAATTAAAGCTTATTTAATCATATATCGTCTTTAATTTGTATTCTTTATTAATTTAATATTTTAATATTATTATTTACTAAATTATTGTTTGAAAGGGGACGTCACAGCTTGGGAGAATCTGGTAAATGGCTTACCTGAGATTTCGTCACAAACAAATGGAGCATGTGGAGCTTGCCAAGCAAGGAAGCAACATCGAACTCCCTTCTCAGATAGAGACTCTTGGAGAGCATCCAAAGTCTTGCAGTTGGTGCATGTGGATGTTTGTGGACCAATGAATACTGCATTGATCATTGCTGCTAGGTATTTTCTTCTCTTTGTAGAAAATTTTTATACAAAAATGTGGTTGTTTATCCGTAAGGCAAAATTAGGTGTGCTTAATGAATTCTAGAAATTTAAAGCACTAGTTTAAAAAGAGCTAAAATGTCAAATCATTTTCTTAGGTCAAATAATGGGGAGGGGGGGGGAATTTTGTTCCAATGATTTCTCCAACTTCTACGTTAAACACTGTATTAAGCGTTAGCTTTCCACACCCTAAACCTTGATGCAGGAGCATCCAAGGTGTAAGAGCAATCTTGCATCACCCAAAAATATTGTCTAGTTTTTCAATAAGGGCTATCTTTGGGCAGGGTTACTATTTTTGGCAAATTTACTATTTTTAATATGTTGTTCATTTCAGCATGGATTGTTCCATTTACTTCCCAGGAGGTTCATTTTTTATATATATGCCTGCCGGTAAAGTTTCATGGCAAGATCAAGTCTCGTTTTGAAGATATTGAATTTTTTGTTTTGTGTGGGTAGTATAAAAACTTTGAATTGAGTTTTGAATGCTTTGGAGGCTCCAAAAGGGGGCACACTTTGATTGGCTCACACTACGCCAACCCAAGGTTGTAGAGCGCTTTGTGGTATTTCCGAAATGGGGTTATATTAGCCAATCGGCTCAACGGTTCAAGAGTTACGGCTTTCGAAAGTTGGGCTATAAGGACTCCAGTTTCAATACAAAAGGAACAGGCAGAAAAAATACTTAAGGTGGGAAATTGAACCATTGGGCACCAAAATGGAAAATTTCACTTCTAGAATCTTCTAAGGCAGTTAATTGTGCTACTTATATAGGGAAGAAGGGGGGTTTTAGGTTTCAGTTCTAGAAGATAGATTGTGTCTATCAGACTGTCTTGCAGATTATTGTAATGAAAATGCCCATGAGGCTATAGCATGTTACTTTTTTTATTATTGTGGTATCATTTCATTGAAGATAGAAGAAAGTGTTTCTATTCTTGCCATTGTTATGTCGTTGCAATTTCCAATTTATTTCCCTGTTGTGTTGTGTGTGTTTGGTTAAGGAAGTACCCCTTCATCACACCCCTTAACAGAGTGGTGTTGTTGAGAGGAGAAACCATACAATTACGGAGATGGCCCAATCTATGTTGGAGCATAGAAATGTTCCTAAAAAATTTTGGGCAAAGGCAGTATATACCGCAATGTACTTTCTTGATCGGTCTCCCACACAAGTTGTCAAGGAGACCCCAAAGGAAGGATGGTCTGAGAAGATACAAAATATCAGCCAACTGAAGTATTTTGGTTAAACAACATATGCTTGGGTTCCAAATGCAGAGAGGACCAAACTAGATTCCAAAAATTAGAAGTTGATACTTAAAAGTTGAAGTGACAATCATAAAGCCTATCAATTTATTGATGTGGACACTAATATTCTCACATTCAGTAGAGATGTGAGTTTTGGTGAAGAAGGTGTGCCCTTTGTGCCCCCTTCTCCTATCCAATGCCTTGAAGATCAACCTTTGCTTCCATTAGCTTCACCTCAAGAGAGGGATGTTGATAATTCAAAACTTGAATTGGTGGAGTCTCTTAGGCATGACATTGTACCACCAATTTTTCCTCCAGATTGTCTGGATCTGCGTCTAGATGACTTCATTCTAGGCAGCCCAAGTCATTATAATCATCCTGCTTTGAAAGATGATGGTTATACATGTGCATATGTTTCTTATGTCATGATTACAGGATTCAAATCCAAGCTCACCATTTGAAGGGATATTTTACTTGATAAGATGTAACCCTAACCCTAATTTCTCAGAATTGTTATACTAGGGCAAATTAGGAAGGGGACATCACAAATGGTACCAAAGCATAATCTTATCATCCTAATGAACAAACCTGCCTTAATTACCATCTAATAGGGTAAACTATTTTGCCCTTTTCCTAAGTAGGTCAAGAACATAATCAAGTAGGCCAACATTGAGTTGAACGACTTTGTGTCTAATATAAGCATGCTTATTCTAGGTGTATTTTGTATGCATACTCTACATATGTATACCGCGTGTTTGCTTCACAACTAATGAACATCATGCATGTTTACTCCATGCCTAACATGTTTGATGAGTATTTATGTAATACTTCATGCCTTACATGTCCAGTGTGTATTTAAGTGTATTGCTTCATGCTTTACATGTATACCATGTATTTATAACTTTATGCTTGAAATGTATACTTCATGCCCCACATGCATTTATATGGCTCCATGCCTTATGTATGATTCATGTCGTACATGTATTCATATGTACTTATGTATTCTTGTGTAGGATTTATGCCTTGTGTGTATTCATGTAACTTATGCCTTACATGTATTTTTGGGTGTGATTCATACATACTTCATTCTTTGTGTGTTGCATGTATTCACGTGTATGCTTGATGACACATTGACAAGTGAATTCATATGTATACTTCATTCTTTGTGCACTACGTGTATTCACGTGTATGCCACATGACTTCAGTGAATTCATTTGTAAACTTCATGCATTGTGCGTTGTGTGTATTCACATGTGTGCATCATGACTTAAGTGAATTCATATGTATACTTCACACTTTGTGCGCTGCATGTATTCACATGTATGCTTCATGACTTAAGTGAATTCTTATGTATGCTTCATTCTTTGTGTGCTGCATGTATTCATGTGTATGCTTCATGAATTAAGTGAATTCGTATGTATACTTCATGCTTTCTGCAGTGCATGTATTCATGTGTATGCTTCATGACTTTAGTGAGTTCATATGCATGCTTCATTCTTTGTGGCTCCAAGTAATCACATGTATGCTTCATCACATAAGTGAAATCATTAAATTCATGTCTAATCTTCATGCCCTGTGCGCTGCGAGTGTTCACATGTATGCTTTGTAACTTAAGTGAATTCATACTTATACGCTACATGTATTTACGTATATGCTTCATGCCTTATGTGTATTCACGCATATCACTTCATGTCTTATGTGGATGATTCATTCCCTACATCACGTGTGTTCATGTGTATGATTCATGGCATATGTGTATTCACATGTATACTTCATACTTTGAGTGTTGGCTTCATGCTAATGTGTGTTTAGCAGATCTACTCCATGTGCTCGCCTAACATCGGTCATGTTTTCAGCATGATTAGTTTATGTGCCTTCCTGTATACACCTTATGTCTTAAATATGCTTCACATCATGTTTGATGTGTTTTAAACAAAATTTATTACACAAGTGTTTTATGAGTACTTATAAATGTTGCAAGAGCCACACTTGCATTCAAGTAAAGGAGGTGCGTGTTTTAGAATATCAAGATCCTTCGTTCTGCAAACATTAAGTAACATTAGGCATGGGTGCATAGACTGTAATATGTTTGACTGCCATTAAAATAGTGATCTGTCATCATGCTTGACACCAAACTGTCAACTCTATAATAGTATAGCAAAAATGTCAAATGAAAACATTGTTCGTGGAAGATACAAGATATGACCGGTATGTAGCGATATACCTAACAAAGTATGAACTTTACAACATACCAAATGACATCACTCTCTAGCACACCATACAGTGTATAAAACAATGAGTTATCTGAAGTTTCACTTAGAAAGACATTGATTAAGATTTCTAAATAAAAATGACAAAGCAAATTCTCAAACCAAAGTGAGCCTAATTATGATATGATATAAAAGGTCAACACTCACAGAATCTCAACAAGCCATACTATTAGTTATACCTTCGTTAGCTTAGTGAATGACCTTGTAATAACAAAATTTGACATCAAAGATTGATTTGTCAACTAGGATTGATTCACATTGGTAATATCCACATAGCTAACCCCTTCAAGAATGAAGGTAATTCTTGGATACACTGTTGCAACACATATAAGCAGAAATTATACATTGAAAATTTCGGACTTAGAAACACTTGCTTCAGGACCAAAACCTAATACCATTGAGAAGAAAGAGAAGAAGGCCGGAAACTTTGCACTTGGACTAGTTACAGAATATGAGGGTAACTAAAAAGAGAACAACAAAATATATAAATTTCATCCTTTAAAGAGCATCACAACTAAGAAGTGTGTCATGCTTTGAATCCTCGTATAGGTTATGTTCTTGAGTTATATCTATGACATGGTGCCAAAATTAGGCTAAATAAATCCTTAACATCTTCAAGATGTGAGGGAACAAGAATAAGAGAAAACTTGTCTTAATTTCCAATCGTAGGTTGAGACAACTTACAAATTGAACTATGCCTTGAATATAACATTTCTAAAAATATAAAAAAAAGATTTAAGATCTCGTTTAGGGATCCGCACATTGCAAAGGGCCTAGTTAAAACTATCATTGCTTGAAGACAAGCAATTTCGGGAAGCGTTGACCGTCATGACCCCTGCCATTGCTTATATAGTAGGGTTACAAAGAGAGAAGAGAAAACAAAAATAAAAGAGCAAGAGCCAACTTCCCCCTATTTTATAAATGAATAGCATATCACCACCTCAGACGAAGTCAACAATTTCGATGACAATAACAAAGAGCAGCATGAACACCAATCATGGGGTGTAATGATAAAGTTGACTACACAGTGTGGAAACCGAACAATATGGCAGCACCTTGATGAATGACTTGGTTAGACAGCAAAGAAGATTAGCAATCATCTAAGTTGCCGGTTCGGGTTCAAGGACGGATACAAGTACAAAAACCTGGTACGTGGGTGCATGAAAAAAAATTTAGGGGTTTGGGTACATGGGTATATATATATATATGTATAAATATATATATGCATTGTATATACAATAAAGAGAAATATGCAGAATTGTAAAACTAAATCATTTCATAGTATGATACTTGATCATTGATAAATACCAAATGCCAAAGATAAACATTAAAAATTTAAATACTTGATCATTGATCTATGTTCACAATTCTAATGAAATCATTACATTGAATTACTGAATTACAAAATGAAAATGTAGTTCATGAAACATGACCCAATGTTCAATGTTCAATGTTCATCAATCATCAAAGGGATTATACAAATAATCATCATCTATGGGAATTTCAGCGGCTTTTCATTATCATCATTAGAACCCAAAGCGGTTCCACTGGCACTAGATGCACCATGGGGTATGTCATCATCATCATCCACATCAACCATAGTGGCTCTAGCAAGACCCTGAATGGTTGAATCCAAGTCAACAGACTTGGGTGCTACATCCCAAAACTTCCCTTCCCCCTCTTTGTATTTGGATTTCTTACGTGACAAATGGCACAAATTGGTATGAATATACTGTTGGCAAGTTGACTTCCTGAGGATGCATGACCTATTTTGTGTTGTCATCATGGCAACAAAGTCATACTAAGTTTCTGTCAAAGATAACTTAGAAGATAAAATGACTAAGTATGGAAACAGGGCAG
>MU228248.1:841764-856972 GCA_018584345.1 Thuja plicata | reverse complement strand
CTCCTAATAGGGTCAGGCCTTTAACCAGGTCATTGTACTTGCATTGTAAAGACTGCTTCTAACAGGGCAAAGGAACTTTAACAGGTTCATTATACTAGTACAATATTTGTGGGTACTAATTCCCACCGGGGCTTTCCTCCCATCAAGGTTTCCTCGTAATCATATCATGTGTTATGAGTTCTTATGTTAAGCTTCATTGAATGTATGTTTGATTTATGTTTAAGTTGCTGAAATATAATAAATAGACAAACACTGATTCACCCCCCCTCTCAGTGTTTCTAACATATACACCAAGTCTTCAGCTTTTTTGTAGCCAACCGGTTATGCTTCACTGAGTGGATAAAGGAGTATGTACTCCTGTTTCGCTTA
Organism: Thuja plicata; assembly: GCA_018584345.1. Classification (NCBI taxonomy): domain Eukaryota; kingdom Viridiplantae; phylum Streptophyta; class Pinopsida; order Cupressales; family Cupressaceae; genus Thuja; species Thuja plicata. Next base: position 856,603 of record MU228248.1, on the reverse strand, counting down.
GCAGCGGAATACCTTGAAACCTAGAGAGAAAACCAACAAAATTAAAAATGCAAGATAAAATTCAAGAATGTAAAGTGTTAAATTCTACAATACAAGTGGCCAAAAAACAAAACTTGTGATAGGATTTTGATTGCAACAAGTTGGAGGTGCATATGATCTTGACCATGGAGGTACCACCAAATTGAGCGAGTGTACAATGCTCAGTGTCCAAAAGGTGTGCTCATAACTAGCTTCTACCAAAGCACCTACAACCCTGCAAACTTTTGCATTGTACGTAAGTACCCTGACAACATTATCATGACCCACCATCTCTATGGAGTCACTGAGAATCCTGAAAATGAACTTTGCATCTTTCACTTCCCCTTCACAGTCAACTGCCCTCAAAAACATTGCCCCCTTAGGGGACACTGCAATAACATTGATCAATGGACGGTTTTTGCAATCTTTCCATCCATCGAAAACAATAGATACACCTGTTTGAACCCAAGAATTTCTAATTGGTTTTAGTTGGGCATCTACATTTCTCTCTTTTTGCAATAAGGTGGAGCGCACCTTTTCATACCCAGGACCTATGAAACCAAGAGTTGCATTATTTATTGTTGTCACCATGTCCTTCCAATATGGTGATCTAACCAAGTTGAATGGAAGACCATTCGCAAAGAGGCAATGTGCAATTTTTTCATTAGCAATATCTCTTCCCTCATTTTCAAATGCCCTCACTAATGGACCTCTCTTGCAGGTGGACATTTGTGGTTCATCCTCATCCTTTGTAGAGGGCATAGGCAAGAAGGGATGTTTGGAGGTCGTAACTGGTTGAGAAGGTAAGGTCATTAGTTTTTTTTTCCCGAAACTATAGCCACTTTGTTTTCCTTTTGCAACCAATCTACAGCATCTTCTTGTTCTTTTATAAATGTTTATATTTGTCCAACAGACAACCCCTTCCTATACGAGCCCTAACACATATTCATCCGTTTACACCCAGGGCCCATAAAATGAAGTGTCACTCAATAATAGGAGCTATTATATTGTACATTGCAAACATTACACTTCCAAATAAAACCCCCACCTCCAGGAAGTTGTCAAATTCTTGTGATATGTCTCCATAAAGGAGACCTTTTATCAATTTTGAATCTTTGACTTCCCTCCCCACCCACTGAGATTTGACTACTAGCCATTGTTGCAATCTATAAAAAAAATTAAAAAAGAAAAACATAAAACTTTTCACAAACTGTAAAAAAATCATCAAAAACTTGAAAAAATCTATCAAAAAACTAAAGAAAAGGGTTTAAATGCATACCATAAATACTTAAATCGGCTTTGTGGAAGCTATTTGGCACTCCACAATCGATCTCCTTCAAATACAATCACCTCACTTCAAACTGCCAAGATGGAGAGAAAATATTGTGAGAGCAAAACGAGAGGTAAAAATGAAATGGAAATATGTTGAAAGGCCTCATATTGGGCCGTTTTAGGGTTAGGAAGAAAAAAAACATTTAAAAATGTTTTTTAATCATGTTTGGGCAAAATTTTTTTAGCTGGGTCGTAGGTGCGCCCGGGTGCGTGTTGGGTGCACACAGGGTGCGCGCCCAACACTGTGGGTGCGCGCACGGTCGCAAGTGTGCAAGCCCGATTGGACCCAGCTCACCCTATGCGTACCCAACACACACCCGCAGGCACACCCAAACCGGGTGTGTACTAGAACCTGGTTCGAGCCTACAAGGTGCAAACCCAGTAACTTAGGCGATCATAAGACAGAATAATTACCAAGTCAAAAGCATATTAAAATGTCAAAGGATAAATGAATCTGCAGATTGCCATGATGGATTTATGCGATCAATTCAGATCAACGATGAGAATTCAAGTTTTAAAAGTAATCAACTTTATGAACAATGTCTTAGCAATGATCTACATAAAATTGGAGATTCATTAGGAAGCCGATAATAAAAGTGACGAATTGTTTAAAATATCTACTGAATTAAGCAATAAGACAAATTATGACTAAACAGACATCGTAATTAATATGATAAAAGGTCAGCAATTACAAGGTTTGATGGGCAGTGCTTGATACCATTCAAAAATAGTAACTAATATGAAAACATCAGAGGCAGCGATATTAAGACAAACTAAGACAGTTGACCGTGTAACCTATCAAAGACTAAAGCTGCGATCAGAGAATAAAAGAAAGATTAATTAACAGTTAATGAAGAGGCACGACTCTTCACAAACGATTGCCTCTCCTCAAAAGAGTAAGTCGATATAAAGTGGAAGAGAAGATCAGATTGTGAGCATCAGGGATGGAAGTGAAGAAAGGAAGATCAATCAGCATCTAATAAAGACTGCAAGCACAGTAAATAAAACTGTAACCAGTGATTTATATATATAATATTGACTCTAACTTAGCCATCGAAGGGAAGAGAATACAATCAAAATTCAATATTATACAGCAGATAGACTTGTACAGAAATCTGAAATATATTCCGCAGTAACATCCATTACTATCAGAAGGACAGAAAGTAATTGCAGGAACATCCAGACCAGGCATAACAGACCCCTGTATATTTCAGAACTGTTAAAAGAAATATTTCCTTCAGAGAATCAAAGAGTCTATAGAAGGGAAATATTTCCTTCAGAGAATCGAAGAATCCCTAGAAGGGAAATAAGGCAACCTAACAATAATCTACAACAAAGAGTGAGTAAAATGACTCCCCAGCTTTGCTATATCAAGAAGGGTCCCAACGCGTTCGAGGATCCAAAATATGGACACCTATCTTTCCCTTAGTCCCATGATAGAAGAAGACGCTATCAAATTTGCTATTCTAATTTGGAACGAATTGGCCACAATTGGTGGCATCATGACCTTATTACCCAAGGATACCTAAACATAACAACCTATGACGAATTCAAACAAAGGCTTATTAAAAGATTTGATCAAAAACATTGTATGAGACACTTCAAGGAACCAACAAAATTGAAACAAGTAACCGTAGAAGATTATGTAGTAGAATTACAAAAAAGTTCAATCATGGTACCAGGGGTTTCTGAAAGTAGACTCACATACCTATTTATTGAAGGGTTAAAAGAATCAATCCAAGGTTTGGAAAGTGCCCTTGATCCTACAACAATGGAAGACGTAATTCAAAAAGCGTCAATCTTGGAAATCATATCATCGAAAGACAAACTCTACACAAAGAATCTAACATCAAACAAACATGCCCAACCCTCCTATAAGGAAAATTGGCATCTAAAGGAAATTCCCCCTAGAGATGACCTCGAAGACCTTTGAAGAAAAAAAATCATGTTTCTATTGTAAGGAAAAATGGGAGCATAAACATAAATGTAATCGAGAAACAGTTCGAAAAGAAAAATTATGTTACAAATGTAAGGAGAAGTGGGACCAAGGCATTATTGTCGAAAAAGACGCCAAGTACACAACATGCATTATCCAACAAAGAAGTGGGAGAACAAGGAAAGGAAAAACAAGAAAAAGAAAAAGGTGCAATGAGAAAGACTATGGAGCTGTAGCTGCAATCTAAAAGTCATCCAAGAATCACCTTTTTTGAGTTAGTAGTGTTCTAAGGGGACAAAAGATAACTGCCCTTGTGGATAGTGGGGCAACATGAGACTTTATTGACAAAGGTTACAAGATGAAATTGCAAACCATTGATTTTAAGAGCATTAAGGCAGCCCTAGCAAATGGGCTCACTATCATGTACACAAGATTGATTCCACAACTAAGCATCACCTTGGGAAGGCACCTAATCAAAGAAGATTTCTACATTGTAAATATGGGTAATCTTGGGTGTCCCATGGTCATGCTCTTTAAGACATTTCTACCTAGACATCCAAAGTATGGAAATTCATTTTCAACATAACGGACAGGAAGTCAGACAGGAAGTCTTCTTACATGGATTATATGATGGATCCCCAAGAGTATATTCATCCAAAAGGGTGGAGAGAACCTTTAGACATGGACGGGTGCAATGGGTCATTGTTTGCATGATACTTGACAAATCTTTGTTCAGAAGAAAGGCCATACTCATTGACATCCAACCCATCCTGATGAAACATAAAAAGGTACTCGGTGACATCCCACAACGACTTCCTCACAAAAGAGGTTTTAAACACACCATAGAACTTGAAGGGGCTAGACCTGTAGTCACTATACCTTATAGCCACCCCTAAAAATTTAAAGAAATATAAAAAATCATTCAGAAGCTTCTCGAAATGGAACGCATTCAACCTACTTCTACTCCTTTTGCCTCCTTTATGGTACTAGTTAAAAAGAAGAATGTCACTATGAGAATGTGCGTAGATTATAGAACCTTGAACAAAAAGACCATAAAACACCATTATCGTATTCCTAGAGTCAATGAACTACAAGGAGCAAATATACTCTTGTAAGATACACTTACAATCTAGTTACCACCAAATTAGAATGAGGAAGGAAGATAACCCTACGACCGCTTTTAGATGTCACTAAAGACACTTTGAATTCTTGGTCCTACCCTGTGGCTTACCCAATGCCCCTACAATATTCCAATCATGCATGAAATCATTTATTCCAGAAACAACTAAGGAAGTTCCTAATGATATTCTTTGATGACATCTTGATTTATAGTAAAACATGGGAAGAACACCTTAAGCATATCAAGGAAGTCCTAGGAGATATTGAACAAGAATCACTATATGCTAGAATCTCCAAATGTGAATTTGGGCTAGAAGAAATCCTCTATCTAGTACAAAAACAATGAACAAGGGGTATGTGTGTATGAGGAAAAGATAATAGCTATAAGGGATTGGCCAAAACCAAGAACCCTAACCCATCTAAGAGGATTCCTGGGTTTATGCAGTTGTTACCGAAGGGTTGTCAAAGGTTTCTCTAACATTGTTGTCCCACTCACTCGCTTAACTAAAAAGGGAGCCTTTACATGGAATGACCAAGCCTAGCAAGCTTTTCAAAAAATTAGTTCTTGTCCTATCCTATCTATTCCTGACTTTGCATTACCCTTCCAATTAGAGTGTGACGCTTCCGGAGAAGGCATTGCAGTAGTACTCATGCAAAACAAACACCCAATTGCTTTCAAAAGTTGCTAACTTACAAAAGCTGAAAAAAATTACTCCATTTCTGACAAAAAAAATTAGCCCTCATGCATGCACTAGCCAAATTCAGAAATATTTGGTTTGCAGAAAGTTCATTGTAAAAAATGACAACAACTTAAGGTTTTTCCTAAATCAAAAGGATTTAAACAGCCATAAGAAAAACCGGGTAAGCGAATTGAAGGATTATAATTTTGACATAGAATACATGAAAGGGAAGAACAATATTGTAGCCAATGCCCTATCTCGCAAACCCTACTTAATCTCATTAACAAGCATTGTCGCAGATGGAAAGAACTCAATTATAGCTGAATATGCCAAAGACCCACAAGAAATGACATCCTAGAAGGAAATCTACAAAATGAAGAGCACAAAGTGGTGGAAGAACTCATTCTACAAAGATAGGATATATTTTGCACTAGGCTCAAGGATAAAAGAGAATCATTAAAGGATACCGTGACTACCCCTTAGACAGACACCAAGGATATTACAGAACCTATAAGCAAGCGAAAAATATTCTTGGAAAGGTCTCAAGAAAGACATCCTAAAACATGTTCAAGAATGCATTACGCTCCAAAGAAACAAAGCATAACAAAACCATCCAACAGGCCTCTTCCAGCCCCTACCCATAACTAACCAAAAATGGGGAAGTATTTTAATGGATTTTACAACAAGGCTTCCCAAAGTACAAGACAAAGATTGTATATACATCGTGGTGGATGGCTTGACCAAGTACGCACATTTAATTGCAATCTCCTCAGACTATAGAGCCCCTCAACTAATCGATGTTTTCTTCAAGGAAATTTTCAAACTACATGGTCAACCTTAAAACATCGTCGGCAACAAACACAGTAGATTCCTAAGTTTGTTTTGGCAAGAACTTTTTAGATTCACAGGAACAGAACTTACGCAAGTACAAGTTACCATCCACAAATTGATGGGCAAATGAAAATTGCCAACAAATGGGTGGAAGGATACATAACAAACTATGTTACTAGGCAACAAAATGCATGGATCAAATGGTTACACCTCACGGAGTATTGTTATAACACCACCCATTATATGTCAATTAAAATGAGTCCTTTCAAGGCCTTGTATGGGCATGAGGCAACTTCATTTGAAAATGTAATCCTCCCAAGAGGTCATGTATCAGGGGCCAAAGAATTTGTGCAACAAAATATACACATTATGAATACACTTAAGGAAAATATACACGTTATGAATACACTTAAGGAAAATCTACACCAAGCACAAAATGAAGAAAACATATATGCTGACTAAAGAACTGAGAGGACATTTATAACTTAGGGACTTGGTTTTCCTAAGGTTAGAACGCTATAAGAACTCATCGCTCAGCTAAGTGGGGCCGAGAAGCTTATACCCAGATTTTATGGGCCATCGAAGATAGTAAGAAGGATAGGAAAGATTGCTTAAAAATTGGAACCATCAGGAATTAAAAGAATCCATAATGTCTTCCATTTATCTCGCCTCAAGAAGATTTTGAGACACGATGTTACTCAATGTATAGAATCACCCCCACTCAATGATGAAAGCAACATAATTTTAGAATCCAAAGTCATTCTTGATATGCAAGAGAAGAGGATAAGGAATAAGTCTATTCTTGAAAGTTCATTAAATGAAAGGGTCTACTTATAGAAGACACCACTTGGGAAGGAGCCGAGATCTTTGAACATCCAAATTCAAGAAAGAAAAAATAAAGAGAAAAAGACAGCATCAGCGAATTTGTTGAAGAGAATACTATCTGAAGTAAGCCTTAATAAAATCAATTCAGGCAGCCATGAGTTATGAAGAGTCTACAGAGGTTAGTTTAGAAGGGGCACCTCCTTATGAAGAAAGATATCTTAAGCAAGGGTTGTGTCCATATGCCTCCCCTTGGGCAATAAAGGCAGGTCTTCACTTGGAGAAAAGCATCAATCAGATCAGAGAGTTTGAAATATAAATTGCATTCAGAAATACAGCAGCCCTTTATATATAACAGAATAATTGGTATGCAATATGATTAATTCTATTATTTAATCTCTTATATGAGTCGTTGATTTATTTATTTAATAAACTTGACAATCCACCAGGGACTTAGAAATAATAATCATTCATCAGATTTAAATTAGAAATGGACAAGGAAACACAATAGGGATACAAGAGTATGGGTCCTATCCATTAAGTGGATGCCCATGGAATTGGTTACTTGTGGGCACCCATTGAGCTGGTTGCTAGTAGGCCCCCATTGAGTTAATTTCTTGTGGGCCAAGGGGTCAAATTGAGTTAATTGCTTGTTCAACGCTCTTAGGCTTAATTGTGGAGGATAGTCTCCCAACATCCTATGGTGTTTTCCACTCAAGTTTCTAATATGGTTGAAGCTATAGTGTGCATGTTTACAAATAGGAATCTTCATTATCATTTTGCTTGATAATATATAGATTATTCTCCCAAATTCAATTTCTATTGTGTAATTTAATGAAAGAATACTCTTGTAAATAAGTTGTATTTTGGATTTGTTATTCTTTTGGGCAAAATTAGGTATATCCCAAAAGGGGTCATTACATAGAAGAAAGAAAACAAATGCATTTGATAGTGAACAAGAAGAGCATACCAAGTAAAGGTTCGCAGAAATCAGAAGCACATGTCAAATTATTAATATATAGAGGATTATAAAAGAGACAAAAGTCAATTATATTCTGAATGTAGCATACAGTACAATAATATTCTGAACATAGCATAAGGTTCTATCATAATAGCTTTCCCACATTCAGTTGTTACAATTGTCACAATTAGTGAAGCATGGTGAATTCATCAAAAGCATTAAAGAGTATAGAGAATTTGTGAGAAAACTTTTATATAGCATCAACCAGGCCAGAAAACAAAGAACTAATCAGGATCAAATACTAAGATGGGAAGTACCACAACAAATGCTGAGAAACTTGTGGTAAGCCAAATAAGTATGTAGGAACATTTCTTTTAATAACAATTCAAGCTTTTTCTTTACATAAATGTTGCATTATTAATTACTTGTTTGATAACACAGAGGTGAGCAACTCTTCAATAGTGCCAGGTTCAGTATAAATTTTTGAAACCAGAAATATATTAAAAATATACTAAAATTAACTTCTTTTCAGTATGTATTATCTTACATCCTTAGTAATTCATAATATACATTTGCCAATTTGAGGGTCCATTGCCTGTTGACATATCAAACAAGGGAAAACCGTATGTTCAGAATAAGATACCCTCCAATGCCAATGTCTTTAGTGGTTAAGCTTGAAGGCATATTTTGCCCCTTATTAGGGATCTGTCTTCTAGTATAGGGTGGAGTTAGAGTTATATACGACAAAGATTACACAACCATAAACGTTTAAAAGCCAAGAAACAAGAGTACACAATAGAATATGAGTATTCCACTATTCTTCTCAGAAATACTATACTACAAATTTAACCAGTAAAGGAAAATCTAAAATATTTTGGTTGCCATTTAATAGCTGTGTGCAAGCCTTAGGATCATTTTACTTTGCAATTTACATTTTTGTAAATTTTTACTGCTTTTTTAATTTTTTGTATAGGTTTTGCTCAAACCCACTTTCAGATAACCTGAAAGATATGAGCTTTGGAAACTACATATGTACCATGTTTATCTCGCCTTGATTATTATGTGCGCTACTCGAAGAACAATATTTAAGAGAAACTAACATCTTAAATCTTGATAATAAACCTGAACCTATTAAAGTGAAGACAAAAGAATAACTGCCCACAAAATTTGTCAATAGAAAGAATAAAAGTAGCAATCCTGATTTTCCAAAACTGGACTAACCTCATTAATGTCATACTTAGCCTCACGAAGGCGCTCACTCCAAAAGCTAATATCCCAAGGGCACATATCATTAGCTTCTTCAGCACCCTGCTCTTTGGCAAAGATCTTCAAATCTTCCAAATCTAACATATTTAGATAACAAAAAATAAATTTAAAATATTACAAAAAACAAGACGTGTGCATGAAGCACACTAGCTTCCATTATTGGGCATATGAAAAGCAAAAAAAAAATTGAGATAATTTCAATGTTTGGTATTTTCATTCTAGATACTTTAAAGATTTCACATAAATCGCAGATTACTTATACATTCAATCTGTGATTTTATTAAGAATAGTATGAAACCAGAGCTGCTCATCTTTAATCTGTCACAATCATAAGTCTTTAAGTTAAAAGAATCCTAGATTTCTGAAGTCAATTTCAGTGAGATTTTAAGTTTTTTTGTAGAAAACTGTTTAGTAGTTTTTACATCAAGATTTTGGATCATTCTCTATGATCAATCTTCATTAAGTTTTTAACATTAAGTCCTTTGAAGCACATCATACAATATAATGAGTGTAAATAAAAAATTTAAAAAAGAATTTCAAAACAAAATGGAATACCATTTAAACTATGTTCTACCAAGTTTTTAGGACATGGACAATTGGACATGTTTCCAGGACAGATTTTGTTGAGGACATGTTGAGGGACGGCAAGGGAAAGCAAAGGTGGCAGCTATATAAATAATTGGGAAAATTTTAAAAATATAGGGAATTTTCAAATGTTCATATGATAACGTTGATAAGACATGGATTCTATACATTATACAATCCTTAATACACTAAATTAGAATTTAATTGAGAGATCACATGAGAGTCAAACAAATTAATAAATGTCAAAACTTAAAAATCTAATTGCTTCCATAACTCATTCTCAAAGTCCATATTCTAGAGAAATATAAATACAACAAAATGCTCTAAGGATGAAAGGTTGAACTACAAAAAGACAGTCACAAAAACATACAGATACAAAGCATGAGGTTGCCCCTAATCAGCATCTCATATAATCCTAGTGTTTCATAGAATTATGAATGAAAATAGAAAGAGCAGGCCTGCATTTTTTTTAAGGCTGTGTAATACTAGAAACTCAGCATTTTGAAACAACAATTTACATGGACGTGCAAATAGAAAATGAAATAGAAGGTAATGATTAGCATCTTCCTTTCTTAAAACGCATGATACATTACCTTCTTCTATGCCTTTCCATCTATCTTGCAGGTCAATAGGGTAAATGTATTTCTGTTCATGGCATCATGCACAGATGACGGTTTGAGTTGATATTTCTTTATTATATGCTTGCTTTTCTCAGATTTCAATGAAATGGATAACAAATATGTGAGGTTCCACGCCGTTTCGGGGATGGGGATGGGTGGACAATAGGGGACGTGTTTTCAGGACGTTTCCTAGAGGGCCAAAAATAGGGGACAGCAGTATAAAAAAATTTAAAGACATATATATGAATGAAAGTTTCAAAATATATTAATATCATAGTTGAAAAACTCAGACTCGCAATAACTTGGCTGGCCCAAAAAATTTGAAAAACTTGGACTCACCAAAAACTCAACGAAAATATCAGCAATAAATCGGCACTTTTATCGAACATTTGAAAATATACAATCTTAAAATATTCTTAAAAAGACACATATGCACATAAAAATCAAAGTTTTGAGTTAAATACATAGCAATTAGCATAGTCATAGATCGAAAAATCAAATTTCACAATATATTGGGTTTGCATGAAAAATCAAATCTACAACAACTGAGATAAAACCCAAAACATTTAAACAAACCTTCATTATTTTTTTATTTTATTTTGAGATTCTTATCAAATAAATGTAACATGTTCTCTAGAAAAATAAAAGTAAAAATAAAGATGGAACAAAAAGATTTGAATTAAATTATTCATATTTTGAAATAAATATAAAATATAAACGATACATTCTAAAAAAATATTCTTATGATCAAAATTTAATTTTATCATCTAATTTCTATAGTAAATCTCAACGATTTAATCTAAATTAATTAAATGCTTCTTTTATTATGAAATGATAAATATAAAAAAAACTATTATTAATTAGTCCACTTTCACTCTTTTGAGGCTTCGACACTCAACATTACCCAAGTCCTAAATGCTTTAAAAAAAAACTTAATAAACATATTATAAAATGCTTGACATTTTTAATGCTTCAACCCTCAATATCAACTAAATATTATAAAATATATAAACAAACTATTGATAATCATAGAAAATGTATTCTTATACTACTTTTACTTTTAAAATATAAATTATAAACAATATTGCAAAAAATACAAATCTCAATAGTGATTATTGTCCCTCGTAGAAAAGTTGAACACCATGTAATATCTAATGAATACTGCGATTATCGTGCCCTGCCGAAATCTAATGTCGTCGCTCCTGTCGCAGCCTCCAAAACAAATAAAAACCCTAAACGGCTTCATGTTTTTTTCCAGCAATTATATTCGCTGTATATCGTGCGATATCACAATTTTTTCACTGAAAAATCACTGCAATATTTACAAAATATCATCCCTGTGTTATTCAGCGATTATATCTTTTCTCTGACTCGCGATTTCCGCAATTTTTACATGATGTTTGCAACTATGATTAATATATATATATATATATATAGAGAGAGAGAGAGAGAGATGTCAATAATTGATAACACTAAGACAATATGTAAATAAATCACAAGAGCAGTAGTATAACAACATAATAGCAATAGTATAAATCATGAGAACAATAGTATAATAACATTATAACAATAGCCTCTCAAACATCAAAACCATGGTCTATCAATATCCAAATTTCTCAAACATCTATTCTGAAGTCTCAAACATCAAAATATAACAGGCTACAACCTATGAAATTAAGCCTCATTCAGACTATCAATATCCAAAGACTTGGAACCATCTAAGTCAATATCTACCTCTAGCAGAAGTGGATCATCCAATGGTAGCTTGACCAGTCCTGGTTGCACCTCCTCCTCATCAATCTGCTTAACATCTTCAAGATCAACATCCCATCTGTAATGTCCCCTTTCTAGAATAAGATTTGATAAGAAATAATAAATATAAATAAATAAATAATACTATAATTCATTATATAACGAAAGAATATAATCAATATAATATTATATTATATTATATGAATACAATTATATAATACAAAATATAATCTATTACTAAATATAATTATATAATTATATTTTAATTATATTACAATATAAATAAATAAACAATAATATTAAAATATGAATAAATAAATGAACGGTGCTGATTTAATATTAAATATAATATAACTGTTATACAAATATATGTAAATACAAAAAAAACATTATACAATAATAAATAGATATATTAAAACCCATATTAGTTACCAACGGACTAAAGGATCACACGACTAGAAGTCGCGACTAGTCTAATGGTCGCAACTCACCATACATTGCAATATATGTAGTGGTCGATGGCATGGAAGGAAGATGAGATAAGATAAAAAATTTACGTCCACAAGGCTAAACATAGCCTATGGGACAGCAAGGCAACCTCGGCTAACTTCAGTAACTCGGTTCGTTTCTTGTGCAAGCTGATGATGAGCCCACCTATCTTCTCAATGTACTCCTCGATGAATAGGTTATGCCAAGAACTATCTGATATAGTAGCCGCAAATTTATCCATGTTCTTGTAGGCTTCACATTCTAAAATAAAGTGATGTTCGGTTTCCACTTTCCCAAAGTTACAAAACATAAATATTCTCTCTTCCCAAGCCTCCTTTGCCCTCTTCAAACGATCGTTCTCACAGCAGAGTTGATGAAAGTTGGTTCTTAGCTGGGCAATAAGAATTTTAGCTCTCCAAGAAATGTTGGCGCCTATGTACGCTTTTTGGAGTTGATCACATGCGGGGTTGAACTCATTGATATAATATATTTTCTTCCTTCCAATCCCATTTCCCCAATTTCTCTTGTAAAATTTCTCCATAACGAAGACCTTTATTTCTTTGTTATTTGTAGGGCACATATTGAATTGGATATTCCATTTCCTCATCCACTTGATGTTTTGTTGCATCCACGTCTATTTTCGTTTACACAATGTATCATTAAAGACAACGTTAGGCCATCTATCTCCTTCCATCTTTCGATTCTTTTTAGATAGCTTATTAGGCGAACCATAGCAAGTGCCTTGATAGGGGCAGCCCCCATTTCGCTTAGCATGATATCATATGGGACGGTGCTTTTGGATTCCTTCGATTTGCTTTCATTGTGCTATTGAAGTGCTGCTGGCCCATAATTCACACCCATAAAGAACAACCGGCAACACAAGAAGACCAAACAAGGTTTGAATAGTTTTCCAATCCCAAACCTCCGCTTCACGACGCCTGTTTTGAAGAGCATAAAATGCCTTGCATCCACCTAAAGTCTTTTTTATTTCTGCAACCTACCCAGCTTAGATGTTTGTTGAAATCAATGCCGAGATATTTATACTCCACAACTTCCTCAAGAACGCTGCCACCCAAATAAAACTCATGTTGATGTTGTTTTTTATTATTAGAGAAAACCATAACTTTAGTCTTGCTGATACTGACCTGCATCCCCACCATACTGCAAAAACGTTCAAGAGAAATGTTCTTGCAACCCACAAACAGATTTGGCAATCAAAATGAGATCGTCTGCATATAGGAGCAGCTTTATTACAAATTCGCCTAACTGGATACCCTCACCATTTTGCTTGTTTAACCACTCTTCAAGTTTATCTATATACAAGCCAAACAACATAGGGGATAAAGGACAACCTTGTTTGACCCCAATATCACTCCTAAAACATTCTGAAATGCCAGCTGAAGTTCTGATTTTGACTTTCACTTCTTCATACATCCTATAAATAGCAGCCCTGAGATGCGAAGGAATCCCCAATTCTTCCATACTGAGCCAAAGCTTGTCCCTAGGGACAGTATCAAAAGCCTTTTTAAAGTCAACAAAACAGCAAAAAAACTCCTTTTTCTCCCGCATTTTTTTGATAATGTGCCTCAGAGTGACACAGTGATCAACCGTTGAGTGATTTGGCCTAAAACCAGCTTGCCCTTTTGCACGGTTATGGTTTTCTTCCACCCATTTGCTGATCCTAGTTTCTATCATGCTGCCCAAAAGTTTTGCCAAGAGAGGATTGATCATTATATGTCATGTCCCCATTTTTCAGCAGGTCATTGAAATGATGGTGCCAGGTCATTATTGCGATCCTCGTGGTCTGGCGAGGGGTTTAGAGGGTCTTTGGTGTGAACTTACTATTTATAGTAAGTCAAGGGATAGTTCCAATGAACTCAGATGAGTTAGAGGAGTTGAATGATGCTCTTGGTTTTCATTTTTGGCTTCCGGTTTGGGCTCCAAGAATCTTGGAGAGAGCATCTATTTTTAGTAAGTCACCCTGTCAAGTTCGTTCATCATCTTTTATTATCAGGATCACTCCAGTGCAAACAAATTTCGATTCTGATGCTTCTTCAGTGGTTTTCGCAAGACGGGTGAATTATTATGATTATTTGATTAAATTTGCTAAGGTTGCCATTATTGTTGGTATTATATGTTGGGCACCTTAGTGTTATAGCTCGTCGGAACCGAGATGAAAAATTTTAAATCTTGGGCACAAGAAACAGGGGCCTTGCGTGTCATAATTTCCTGATATTGATGAAAAGGTCATTTTTTGGAGCCAAATGAATTAATAAATTATATTACTCAATATATGCCTAAGTATAAAAGTGCTTCAAGTGAAAAGTGTGTGAGAGAAGACACTTTTAAATTATAAAAGCAATAGGCAAGGCATTCATTCATCATCTATCGAATATTGATTATTGAATTTGTTCTTGGGAATTGTTCC
>MU228248.1:817996-841676 GCA_018584345.1 Thuja plicata | reverse complement strand
TGAGGGTGCGGTTTCTTGCCTGTGATTGGAGGAAGAGATCAATTCTGAAATTGAGAAGGGTTTGGATCGAATGCTTGGGAATTGTAAATTCTTATTGCTGGGTGCCGAATTTGATATAGGCTGGGTGACGCATGTTTAAAGTGCTGCATATAAATTGCAGACTGTGTCTTGTGTGGGGGCGGCATCATTATTCTTGCAGCCGCGTCTTCACTGCAGGCCCGCGTCTTCACCATTTCTGGCCCCATAGCAGCATGCATAGTCATCACGGGTGAGGAAGGAACAGTCCCAGACCAGCAGGCTTGCGGATTTGCAGTATAAAAATCAGGTTCCCTTAATGTTTTATTTGATTAGCAAATAAGAAAACAATACCAGAACTATTGTGATATTCCGTCAATTGAAATAAGGAATGAATATTTAGCTATTTCCAGATTTATCCAATTCATTACATGGCTGAGATAAATGTATGGGTGTATCATGAAATATCCACTTGTTAATTAAATCATGTTGCTAGCTGTTGTAATGTTTACTTGAACAAAACCAGTAATAATCCAGAAGTCAAATATAGGCGTTGAACTCTTCCAATTCCCTGTATGCATTCTTGGTGTTGAAAATACGAAGGAATATTGGTGATCACAATTGTCAAGAGTTTTAAATAATTTCTTAAAAAGGAGAATTGTTATTACATTGCTTGCCTGCCAACTGTTTGATAAAATGCCAAGTGTCTGATTTGTTCGGAAATTGGTAAAAATTTAGATGGTTTAAGAATGAGGCCAAGTTAGGCTCATTACATTATAGTCCTGTAGTTGGAGGGATTGTTGACATCACCACTCTTAAAAAGTGGTATTGGTGGACTTAAACCTAAGAGAGTTAATTATTGCAATTATGCTTTGATGTCTTCTATTATGAATACTAATGATCCTAAATCATTTGAACAAGCTAACATACAACATCATTGGCAAAAAGTTATGAATGAAGAATATGATACTTTGATTTCTAATAACACTTGGGATTCAGTTAGTTTACCTCAAGGTAAGAATTTGGTTACATGTGAATGGTATTCCAAGATCAATCTTTTCTTTATTTCTCAAGGTTTCATTAGAAGTAAAAATGATCCTAATCTGTACATTAAACATAGTGAAGATGACATTGTTATTATCATTTTATAGGTAAATGATTTGATACTTACTTCAAGTTCCATTTTTTTAATTTATGATATAAAGTTTCAATTTAATCAAAAATTTCAAATGACTAATTTAGGGATTTTACATTATTGCTTAGGAATGCAAATTTGGCAAACCCCTAAGGGTATTTTTCTATCTCAAAGTAAATATGCTCACGATCTTTTAGAAAAATTTAAGATGAATGATGTTGTTCATGTTTCCATTCCATGTGAATTAGGAACTAAGTTCATGCTTGATATGAAAACTCCTTTAGTTGATGCTACTTTGTATAGACAACTAGTAGGAAGTTTAGACTATCTAACTCTTACTATACCTGATATTGCTTATAGTGTAGGTTAAGTTTCTAGATTTATGTCTAAACCTCAACAAACTCATTTCAAAGTTGCAAAAAGAATTTTAAGGTATATTAAAGGCACTATTGATGTTGGTTTATTTTATGATACAAATTCTGATTTTAGTTTAAAAGGATTTACTGATTCAAATCTAGGAGGAGATCCCAATGATGGGCAATCTACTTGTGGATATTGTTTCTTTGTTGGTTTAGGTGTCATTTCTTGGAAAAGTAAAAAGGAACATTCTATTTCTCTATGTTCTACTGAAGCTGAATATAAAGGATGTACTAATGCCTCTAAAGAAGCTTTATAGATTAGAAGATTACTTGAAGATTTGGGTCTACCTCAACAAGAGCCTACACCTTTGTATTGTGACAACCAAAGTGCCATTGCCTTGGCAAAGAATCCTATTTTTCATGCAAGGACAAAGCATATTGCTCTCCAACATCACTTCATTAGAGAACAAGTTGAAAACACACAAGTGTCACTCGTCTATTGCAAGGGGGAAGATCAAGTTGTTGATATTTTGACAAAACCTCTTTCTAAAGAGAAGTTTCAATTTCATATTAAAAACTTGAGATTGATACCCATTGATGTAAACTCCCCAACTAAAGATTAAGGGGGGTGTTTGAATATTTAATCTTTCTTTGGTTTATTTATTTAATTTAGGATAAACCAAGGTATCCTACATGTATTTTGTCCTCTAGTACAAGTAGGAGGACATGTCATTTCTTTGTAATTCCTATATTAAGAAAAATAGTTTATCCTCCTTAAACTATTTTCCTCCTTAAATAGTTTATGCCACTTTGAACACACCTATTATGAATGGTGGCATTCATAGGTTTACTTTGTAACTCCTCTCCTCATCTCTATTTAAGAGATGCTTCTCTCTCTCATTTCAACACTATGATGTTATTGTAAATGAACTTCTTGCTCTCTCTCTCTTATTCTTAGGCTTTGCCTCATTCATAATTCACAAGGGGTTTTTCTTTGTTTTTCCCCTTTCAAAACTTCTTGTCTACTTGTCTTAGCTCTTTTGGTTATTGCTCCAAATTTACACATTTCTTCTGGTAACAATCTTCTCTTCAATTATCTCTCTTGGATTATTGATTCATTTATTTGCTCTTATTTTTTTCCTTTCACCTACACATAACATTAACCCTTCACTTCTAGTAATGTGACTGTGCAAAAAAATGGAACTATGGCACTGTCATATTCATTAAGCAAAGCAATTATAAGATAAATATAGATAAAATAAAACCATGACAAAGTAAACACAAAATATGAAGTATGAACAGAAAGCGAAAATATCTACATTACCGGATGCAGACCCTGGATCTGGGTTCAGGTCCGAATTCGCGGACTAGTTCGCGTTGGATCCGGGCAAGGTCTGGATCTGGACCTGTGGGTCCGTTGGAATCCGCAGCTCGCGGATCTAGACGGACCCATAGGTCCATATCCGGACCCTGGCAGGATCCAACGCGGACCCATGAGTATCCTACGTGGACCCTTGAGGTCCCCGCACGGATGCCCAAGGACCCACAGCCCAGCATTATAAAAAGTGGGTCCAAACCTCTTTAAAAACATTTTTCTATTATTTTTTTTCTTTCTAACCCTAAAACGACCCTTATTATGAGCCTCCAAACACATTTCATTTCATATTTGCTCTCATTCTTGCAAGTTTAAAGTGAGGTGATTGTATTCGAAGGAGATCGATTATGGAGTGGCAAATACCTCCCAAAAAGCAAATTTGAGTGATTAAGGTATGCATTTCATATTACGCAAAGTAATTGGTAAAAAAATGATTGTGTTATTAACAATTGATCAATGTGATCAATATAAAGAATTTACAAGAGATAGAAAATAGAAAGTTTCTAAAGGAAACTTCAAAAGATCGAGTAATCGATCTTATCTAAACTTATTTATCTAATTTGCATATATTTACATAAGAGTGACCACTAAAGTAATAAATAATATTCTAATACCCTCTCTTAATGGTCAATCTGTCAACAACACCAAGCTGCCCCTTGAATTTAGCAAACTTATCTGGACCAAGAGGCTTGGTGAGAAGGTCTGCAATCTGACCCGCAATTGGAACATACTGCAACTGAACTGTCTCGTCTTCAATCAACTGCCGAATGTAATGACAATGAACGTCCACATGCTTGGCTCTTTCATGGAAGATTGGGTCCCGGGCAAGCTTGAGAACGCCCTCATTATCAGCAAACAACGGAATCAGACGTACTTGAGACATCTACATATCCGCAAGCATCTGAGGAAGCCAAAATGCTTCACAAGCTGCCTTAACAGCTCCTTAGTACTCTGTTTCTGTCGAGCAGAGAGATACTGCCTACTACATTTTACTAGTCCATTGACTGCACCAGATCCCAAACTGAACACATATCCAGAAGTTGATTTCTTATCATCAACCGAACTTGCCCAATATGAATCTTTGAACCCACTGAGTCTAGGATCATGACTTCGAGTTTAAAGAAGTCCATAATCAGGAGTGCCCTTCACAAAACGCAGCACACGCTTCGCTGCTACCAAATTATCAACCTTGGGGGCTGTCATGAAGCGTGAAATGTAGCTAACTGCAAAACTAAGATCAGGTCTAGTAGCAGTAAGATAGATGAGACTGTCTACTAGCTGTCTGTAAGTGGTTTCATCAACAGGAGGAGAATCAAACTTGGCTGATAACTTCAGCCCTTTCTCCATAGGTGTAAAAGCAGGTTTACAATCCTGCTTCGAAACCTGTCAACCAAGTTCCTAGCATACTTAGACTAACAAAGAACAATGTTGTCATCAGTCTGCCAAACCTCAACACCTAAACAATAATGGAGAGCCCCAAATCTTTCATATCAAAATCCTTGCACAGAGCTTGTTTGATTTCCGCAATCAAATGTGTTGAACTACCAGTAATGATCAAGTCATCCACATAGACAACAAGGAAAAGAATATCATCACCGGAGCGTTTGATATACAGATTACTGTCAGAAGGACAACGTTGAAAACCATGAGCAACCATGTACTGATCAATCTTGATGTACCACGCTCGAGGAGCCTGTTTGAGTCCATAGAGTGCTTTCTGGAGCCTACATACTTGGTGTTCTGTGCCAGCAACCTTGAAACCAGGAGGCTGTGTCATGTAGACCTCTTCCTGCAACTCACCGTTGAGGAAGGCACTCTTGACATCCATCTGATGGACTTTCCATCCACACTGAGCTGCAATGGCGAGAAGAAGACGAATTGTACTCATCTTGGCACTAGGAGCAAAAGTCTCCTCATAGTCAATGCCCTCCTGCTGTGTGAACCCTCGAGCAACTAATCTGGCCTTGTATTTATGTAAGGTACCATCTGCATGATACTTGACCTTATATACCCATTTGCAGCTAATGGGCTTCTTCCCTGGAGGAAGATCAGAGAGAACCCAGGTGTGATTCTTCAGAAGACTTTGGTATTCGGCATCCATTGCCTGTTCCCACTCTAGAATCCCTGTTGCCTCTTTGAATGTTTGAGGCTCATAAATGCTATGTAGGTTGGCCATGAGAGCAAAGTTAACAGTATTTTGCTGCTTGCCCTTATTTCTAGAGGATCTACCCTCAATGAGTTCATCAAGACGGAGATCACTGATTGTCTTAGCCCACCATTTAGGCCGGAGAGTAGATGTGCCAACATCAGGAGGAGGAATAACTGGAGTTGGAGGTGGAAGGAGATCTGCAACATGTGGAAGATCAACATCATCCGGAGGAAAGTCGGGTAGTGCATCATCAAAGACAGAGTCTGCATCATCCCTCCCATCAGGTGAACCCAATGGAAGACAGACACCCAAATCAGAAGCCTTCAAAGCCTGATCCTATGAATTCTACTCAGACGAGGAAAGTTGAAATGGTCCTCGTTCTTCATCAAAGACAACATCGCGACTTAAGATAAGACGATTAGTGTCTACATCAATCAGTCGGTAAGCCTTATGGTTGTCACTGTACCTTGTAAACATAAGCTTCTGACTCTTGGAATCCAACTTAGAGCGCTGAGCATCAGGAATCCATACATAAGCTAAAGAGCCAAAAAATTTCAGGTGGTTGATCCTAGGTTTGCGACCAGTCCAGGCTTCCTCAGGAGTCTTCCCTTTAACAGCATGTGTGGGAGACCTATTAAGGAGATAAACCACAGTAAACACTGCTTCTGCCCAATATTTCTTAGGAACGTTTCTGTATTCCATCATAGACCTGGCCGTTTCTGTAATGGTGCGGTTGCGACACTCTACAATGTCGTTTTGTTGAGGGTGTATGGTGTGGTTAACTAACGTTTTATGCCATGTGTATCACAGAAAGAAGAGAAAACGGTAGAACAAAACTCCCCCCCCTCCCCATTATCAGACCTAAGAGATATAATAGAACAACCAGACTCTTTTTCTACTAAGGCCTTAAACTTCTAAAATACAGTAAACACATTTCATTTCTGTCTAAGAAAGTACACCCACATTTTCCTACTGAAATCATCAACAAAAAGCAAGAAATACCTACACCTAGTAGCAGAAGTAGTGTTCATTGGACCACATACATCAGCATGGACCAATTGTAGTACCTTTGAGGCTCGTCATGAGTCTCCATCCTTGAACGGTGTCCTGTGTTGCTTCCCAGCCTGACAAGCTCCACAAACTCGTTGATTTTGAGTTTCAATTCAGGTAGACAAAAAGCAAGAAATACCTGCACCCAGTAACAGAAGTAGTGTTCATTGGACCACATACATCAGCGTGGACCAATTGTAGTACGTTTGAGGCTCGTCATGAGTCATCATCCTTGAACGGTGTCCTGTGTTGCTTCCCAGCCTGACAAGCTCCACAAACTCGCTGATTTTGAGTTTGAATTCAGGTAGACCAAGTACTAAATCATCCCGAACAAGCTAAGCAAGATAATGAATGTTCAAGTGACCATATCGCTAATGCCAGACACTGCTGGATGTTGATTTTGTTGAGAAAGCATGCTCAAGCGAATCACCTGTATCCACAAGTCTGTATAGACCATGATCCTCAATGCCAACAGCTACAGTAGTGTTTGTCGCACGATCAACAATCGAGCACTTGTGTGCACTGAATACAACATCAAGCTGAGGAGAATGTCGCATAATCTGACTGACTGAGAGAAGATTGAGTTCCATGCCAAGAACGTAGTATACGTTGAGGAATATGAGACTCCTCCCACTAGACTGAATATGAATGTTGCCCTTGCCGACAACTGTATACTCTTCACCTCCTCCAAATATAACTGAATCAATAAAGGGAGAAAATTTTGTAAGCCAATCACGCTTGTGAGTGAAATGCCGAGAAGCACCAGAATCAATATACCAGGCAGAAGATTTGACATGGTCTGCAGGTCTTTTAGCCATGAAAGCGTAAAAGGCAGACTCTTTCTGCTCTGTGTGCTCAGCAACATTGGCTTTAGGCTGAGATCCTCCCTGCTTCCGCTAGTCGGAAGCTAATTGATCGCGATAATCCTTTAACATATGGCCAAATTTATGACAATAATTACATTGAATCTTCTTCTTTGAACCATCCTGAAACTGACTGAAGCCCTTCTGCTGAAAAGACTGAGATGGCTGAGATTTACGTTTATCCTTGTGAAAGGATTTTGCTGCAAAGGCCTTCTCTGAGGAGGACGAGGTGGCACTACTACCAAATTGTTGTTTCCAAGGATCCTGCTGCAGAAGTTTGGTGCACAACTCAGGAAATTTCAAGTCAACATTAGTGGAAGTAATGTTGAGACTTGAGAGTCTCTATAAAGTGCTCATAAGTTTTGGGTATACTTTTCAGAGTAATGACTACCATCTCTTCTTCCTCCATCTTTTGACCGATAGCTACAAGCTGATCGCGAATGTCATTAATCTTTGTAAGATGCTCCTGTAAGGACATGCGTTCATCCATCATATAGAAGAACAACTAGTTCTTCAGAAAAATGTGCGACTTTTGTCGGATGTCTCATGCAACTCCTTCAAATGCTTCCAGATGTTTGTTACAGACTTGCCAGAGGGAATCTCTGGCACTGGCAATTGATCATCTATGACAGAGAGCTTGAGAAGCATAACAGCCTCTCGATTCCGATCATCAAACTTGTCTTGATCTGCTGGGACTATGGTCGGACGAGTCTCTGTGCCCAAAACAAGTGTTTCCAAGCGGCGGTATTCGAAGACGGTCAACATGCGCTGCTTCCAGGTGTTATAATTGCGGTCGATGAAATGTTGATTGCCTTCCAACATCAAGTTGGTGAGTGACGCCATCTTGCACGCTTCCCAATGTATAGAAAGCGAAAAATTAAAGAAGAGGCACGAACACAAAATTTGAAACACGAATCCCAAAGTAGAAAACAGAGGCAGAATCAGCTACAGAGTTCAAAAAATGATTGAGTACAGTTGGCACGGATTTCAATAAAAATTTCTGGCTGACCCAGAAATATCCGACAAAGACCCAAAAGAAATCTGGAAAAACCCAGAAGGAATCTGAAATCGGATTTGAAATCCGCTGGCACAAAGTTTGAGGCACAGAAAACTATGCACCCAGAAAATTCTGAGACCAACCCAGTGAACTCTTGAAAAACCCAGAAGGAATCTGCAAAAAAAATTTGAATCGGGCACAAAAAATGAGAGTTTCGAGTAAAACCCTAGTCGACTTCTTCAAACTCCAGAAATGGCGAATTTCTAGAGTTTTGCTGAAAAAAGGAGCCGTCATTTTTTATCAAAACAACCTTGAGAGGGCGAAATCACCAAGAAGAGACTGCTTAAAATACAAACAAAGGAGCCGAGTATGATTTGTGGCAGACGTGAGTTGCAGAGAAAGTCGCATCCAACAATCATTTTTGAGCCGCGTTTGTAAAGTTGCAGACGTTAAAAACGAGGACTGGTCGCGCGGGAGTTTGTAGACGCAAGGAGTGGCGCGGGCGGAGCGCAACAGCAAATACGACCACGAACTTTGCAGACCAAAGGCCACGACCCACGAAAAAATGTGATTTTCAGGAGCTTCAAACTTGAAACAAAACTCACAATTTTCAGAGAAAAATCTCCACGAAAATCCTAGTCGGGTTGTATAAACCAAGAGCA
The DNA here is from genome assembly GCA_018584345.1 of Thuja plicata. Lineage (NCBI taxonomy): Eukaryota > Viridiplantae > Streptophyta > Pinopsida > Cupressales > Cupressaceae > Thuja > Thuja plicata. Next base: position 833,071 of record MU228248.1, on the reverse strand, counting down.
AAAAAATTTCACAGGAAACAGTTTCGAAAAATTAATAAGAATTTCGTAAATGAAATTATTAATTTTTCGAAAATGAAATGTGGCTCTGATACCATATTACACAAAGTAATTGGTAAAAAAATGATTGTGTTATTAACAATTGATCAATGTGATCAATATAAAGAATTTACAAGAGATAGAAAATAGAAAGTTTCTAAAGGAAACTTCAGAAGATCAAGTAATCGATCTTATCTAAACTTATCTATCTAATTTACATATATTTATATAAGATGACCATTAAAGTAATAAATAATATTCTAATACTTCAACTATATTCTTTAGTTTTTTGATAGATTATTTCAAGCTTTAGAAAAGTTTTATATTTTTTTCAAGTTTTAGTAAGTTTTGAAGTATGTTTTTTTTTCGTTTTTTTTATAGATTGCAACAATCATACAATGAGTAGTTAAGGCTTAGTGGGTGGGGAGGGGTCTCAAGTTTAGAGTTGATAAAGGGTCGCCTTTACGGAGACACACTACAAGAATTTCTCAATGTCCTGGAGGTGGGGGGGTTTATATGGAAATGTAATTTTTCACACAATATAGAAGCTCCTACTCCCGAGTAAAATTTCATTTTTTTGGCCCTAGGGGTCAAGGTATTAACATGTGTGAGGGCCCAGGGCCAGATAACAAGGGGTTGTCAACTGCACAAATAGCAGCTTTTGTAAAAGAACAAGAAGATGCTGACAAATTAGTTTCAAAAGGGAAACAAGGTGCTTATACCGGGAAACAAAAAACAATACCACCATCCTCTCAACCAACCACTAGATCACATCCCTTCTTACCTATGCCTTCTAGGGATGATGAAGATGTAGAACAACCCCAAATCACCACCCGCAAAAGAGGCCCACTAGATAGGGCATTTCAAAATGAGTCGAGAGATATTGTTGATCACAAAAATTGGGCGTTGCCTCTTTGCGAATGTTGTTCCATTCAACTTAGTGAGATCACCTTATTGGAGGGAGATGGTGCAAGCAATAAATAATACACCTTTTGGTTACCAAGGCCCTGGATATGAAAAGGTGAGCACCACCTTATTACATGGTGAGAGAACAAATGTAGAGGCCCAACTAAAACCAATAAGAGATTCTTGGGTTCAAACAGGTGTGTCTATTGTTTCAGATGGATGGAAAGATTGCAAAAGTCGTCCATTAATCAATGTAAATGTTGTAAGCCCCAAGGGGTCAATGTTTTTGAGGGCAGTTGACTGTGAAGGGGAAGTAAAAGATGCAGAGGTCATTGCCAAGATTCTCATTGATTCCATAGAGTTCGTGGGCCATAAAAATGTTGTCCAAGTAATTACGGACAATGCAAAAGTTTGCAAGACTGCAGGTGCTTTGGTAGAGGCTAGATAAGATCACATCTTTTGGACACCGTGCACCATTCATTCTCTCAATTTAGTGATGAAAGAAATTGGCACCCAAGTAGAATGGGTGAAACAAATATGAGGAGGGTGAGGAGATTCAAATTTTTGTGACAAATCACCATATGTCAGAAGCAATTTTCAGAACTTATTCGAGATTGGAATTATTGAAGGTAACTTTTAAAATTTAATTTATTTAGGTTTACATAGCTGAATAAAATATTTTTTGTGTTGTTTACATATTTTAAATGTGTTACTAACTTACTATTAACATGTTCTTAGGTGACTGAAACTCGTTTTGCCTCTCACACAATCGTCTTGAGACGACTTGTGAAGGTAAAGCTTGCATTGTCACAGATGGTCATTAGCAACCAATGGGGCATTTTGTTGATATTATGGCCTTTACGGCAATAGATCAACCATCTTGAACTAATTAAAGGCAATCATAATAATAATAAATATATAGAGGATATATATATTTATTATTGTAAAACGATATAAATAATAATAATAAATATAAGTAATATTTATTATTTATTGTTTGATCGATTTGCATAAATAAGTTTATATTTAATTTGTACTTGGGAGGGCCCAAGTCGACCACCTTGAGGTGGTGGAGTTTATCTCCAAAATCTCATATGTATAATGATTCGATCCTTGAGGAGAAAGGCATCAAAAACATAACATGCGATTCTCCCTCAAGGATCTCAAGTCTGCAATTTTCTTCTTCATTCTAGGAGTTCGTAATATACATTTAAGGCTGCCATTAAAGTGTGATTGGATCAGCGTTTTGGAGTATCCAAGAGCGATATCTATCAAGTATCTTAGGATCGTATTCATCCTCTAAGCTGGAGCGAAGTCTTGCTTTTTGCATGAGCGAACTTAATCAGCCATAATAGAGCAAATATTACTGTGTATGGTCTGCGAATATATCAGACATATAATCATGCGTTGGGAGATATTCAAATTGTGAAGGGCAAACCTTGAGGGTTGCAAAAATATATATATATATATATATATATATATATATAAAGTGCAGATATGCATCTGACTTTAAAGTGCAACTTTGGACCGGCATTAATGATCTCAACAAGGGTTGTTGTTTGCCCTCAAGGGTAAATTGAATTGAACAGATACATATAAAGTAAAGTACTCAACAGAGAAAGTATAACAGCATTAGCTTTATTGATTCATAACATTAAGTACAAAGGTATTCCAGCATGTCCTTACTGAAGAGATAAATGCATACATATAGTGTCCAAGGGGATGCGAGGCAAACCATCGCATCCGTGTAACTCCCTCGGACGGACTAACCATCTAACTACCAATTCACCGGACAATAGTTGCAATATTTGTTCAATGATATTGAGGGTTTAATCAGCAAATCGTACTTACTCGTGTGATTCAAATCTACGAGTGTGAAGTACATATAATTCACTCACTTGGAGCAATCAGATCCAATTGCATATTTGAGAAGAATGTATTAGGCGGCTAATTGAAGGGGCTATCTTCGAGTACCTCAAGTTGCAGATCAGGAGTTATTTCCGAGTATTATCTTATTTGCTTTTGTGCTTATTTTATTTCTTGTGCTTAGTTTAATTGAAAGATCTCTATGGTTTGTATATTCCTTGCCCTAAATCTGAGAGATATTAACACATTTGGAAGCAGTCCAATACAGGTGGGGTCGTGTGGAGTATGTTTTGGAATTCACTAAGCCAATCATGTCAATGCTTCGCTTTGCTGACACTGATGAAGCATGCCTCGGAGATGTCTATGATTCCATGGACACTATGCTGGGGGAGATAAAATTGGTAAGTTATAATACATTCCTCTATCTTTGTTTATTGAGAGATATCTAAATTCTAAATTACCATAATGATAACTTACATCAAGATAAGTATAACTGACATGAAAACCATTTGATATCCCAGGTCAGACAAAAGAGAGAGAATGATCCTGAGGACACCTTTTACAAAAAGGTGGAAGCAATTGTTCATCATCGTTGGAACAAGATGACCAGACCTTTGCACCTCCTAGCATATGCTCTATCCCCCAGGTACTATAATGCACCCATACTAGGCATTCTAGGTAGAGTGCCACCATTTAGAGATGTTGAGGTTGCAAATGGGTATAGGAGGGCATTAAGTAGAATCTTTCGTGATCCAGAAGTTGGGGTAATTGTTAGAAATGAATTTGGATCGTTTATCTCAAGAAGTGATCTCAACCCTGTTGCTGCCAATGACCAAAGCCAAATGAATGCTATTAAATGGTGGTACCTTCATGGGCAAGATTATATGTACCTCCAACCTCTTGCAATAAAGATTCTATCACAAGTTTTTTTTCTTTTTTTTTTGGACACTTGCATTGTAGAATTTAACACTTGACACTTTTGAATTTATCTTGTATTTATTTAATTTTGTTGGTTTTCTCTCTAGGTTGTGAGCTCTTCTGTTGTTGAGCAGAATTGGAGTACTTGCTCCTTTATCCACTAAGTCAAGCGTAACCGGTTGGCTGCAAAAAAAGTTGAAGACTAGGTGTATATTCACAACAATTTGCGTCATCTGGCACGGAAGGATCCAAAATACAAGAAGGGGCCAGAGAAGCTTGGGGATGTAGCGCCCATGACCGCAGACTTAGATATGACCATTCGGGATCTTGCTAGAGCCACTTTGGCTAATGATGATGATGAGACAATACCCTCTAGTGCTAGTGGAACCACTTTGGGTTCCAATGATGATGTTGATTAGACACTTGCAATAAGACCCCATTGATCCGGTCTTTTTTAATAATCCATTTGATGATTTGTGAAATGAAAACTTTAGTCTTTCATGATTGATGAACATTGAATCATGTTTCAAACTTTAATGAACTATGATTTGAATTTTCATTTTGTAATTCAGTAATTCAATGTGCTGATTTTCTTTAGAATCGTGAACATAGATCAATGATCAAGTATACTACATAAATTTTTAATGTTTGTCTTTGAGATTTGGCATTGATCAATGATCAAGCATCATAGATTCATACTATGAAATGATTTAGTTTTAGAATTATGTATATTTCTCTTTTTTTTTTGTATATATAATGGATATATATGCACACACAAACCCATAAGAATCATAATGGGAGAAAAAATTCACGAATCCACGAACCGGATTCTCGAACCCGAATCCGTCCCCGAACCCGAACCAGCAACTTACGCAAATATAACCTCGAAATATAGATTATTCACTTGTCATAAGTCATAACATTAAATACTATCCCTTTGAATGGAAGCCGAACAAGAATAAGATAGATTTAACATATTTTATCTTGTTAATTTAAATTGAAAGATCCTTGTGTGATGTGCACATTGAATATTTTATTCAACAATTTATCCATCTATTTGTATGTGCTGGTAGAATTTTGTTTAAATAGTATTTATATGGTATGAAGTTATAGAATGTAATTGTAGCAGTCTTACAGCAAAAAATTGCCTACCTTTGACTCAAATGCATTGCTTTCTAACTCACTGCAAATTTGTAACTAGTTTTGCCTTTATACATGTACCCACGAACTCCTGTTTGTAGTTGTGCACAAAAAATATAACACAACTGCACTATTCATAAAATATTTCACCATTTTGCAGGTTTTGAGGATTTCACAAATTGATAGGAGATTGATTAAGGTTTCAAATGCAAATTAAATGCGATTTAAATGTAAAAAATGTTGAAAATTGGAGTCAATGATTTTTTAAAAATGGGATCTTTATTGGGGGGAATCATCCGCAGGACAAATCCACAAAAAATTAGGATTGGGAATTTTTGGAGATTTTCGCTTCTCTAGGCTGACCCATCAAGATTCTAACCCTAATACAGTTATAAGTGCAAGCTACACGTGCAAGGTACATCCACTTACATTTGCATGTCAAACCTAAAATCTATACTTAACCTAACGGTATAAAACAGGAATCGATAAGTCAAAGGAATCGAACAAGATAGATTTTCCACTCTAACACACCAACTATAGAAAGACTACAACAACTAAACAGTTTTAACAGTTTATACTGAAAACCGCAAGGAATAGGGACCTATCAACTGACGTGATAAATTAATCAACAACATATGAATGGTGGGTTGAGGCGTCCCATAGAAAGTGAACATTTGTACGATGTCCCTAATAATGTTCTTTTAATTTTTTCAATAAATAATTCTCTGATTGAAAAAGTTCGAAGGCCCAGTCTAGTGAGAAGAGTATTTACAAGGGGCCCTACAGAAGGAAAATTCTTACAACTATCAATATCGTTCAACATCAGTGCCCCTGCCTTACTTCTGATTAGTAATTGCAAATAGTTTCGTAGGGATGGACGCAGACCGCCAAATTATATCTCTATACAATCTCTTTGCATCATCATATGACACACTCTAAACCATCATGTCATGCACTTTGAATTTCATAAAGCTGGTAAATTCCTGCTTTCTACTTACATTAATATTAAGTTTAAGCCTTCTAAATATTTTCTCATCAATGGAATTTTATACCTTGTACAGCTGAATCCCACGAAGCACTGCGAAGCCTTTCTAAGAGTTCTTCTGCTTTCTCAACACTTGCCATTTTCATGGCCATGCTTACCTACGGATAGCATAAGATATTCAATAAAATACACCCTGATAATTAAGATAGATTGAAAAAACCTAAAACAGTCCAGCTTACCTCTGCATAATTCTTGTATCCAAGCAGCTTAGCTTTCTCTACTCGAAGTTTCAAGATCCTATCAATAACTGAAGTATTATCTAACTCTCCACTAGAAGCACGTGTTATAAAGGCACGATATAGCTCCTCACGGAGACTGCGATTGCGTACATGCTGCATGACAGGCTGGTAGCTCGGATAGTCTAATGTAATAATCCATGGACCATTCTCAGCAGTTGCAGCTTCATGCCCCTGGACACCAAATTATCTCAGGACAATCCATTGCAAATATAGAACTGGCAACATTTATGTTGTAGAAGATTAGTTTGAATTTGTATAAAAACAAGGTGGTTAAGGATCTTCTTGCATATGAGCTGGCAACATTTGTGATGTTAGGAGATTAGTTTGAATTTGTAAAGAACATGGTGGTTTAGGAACTTCTTGCATATGAGATAATAACATCCATTCTAGACCATCCAATCAAAAAGCAGAAATGCATTTGAATTGTATCCAAAGAAGAAAGAAGGGGATATACAAAACAACAATAAAGATTATGAAAACATATATCTTTCATGTCCTTGCAACACTTAAGTTAAATAAAAATCAAAAGGTAAACTGACCAATAAAATACCTTTGATTTTGCCGATTGAGCAGCCAGACCTAGAGCAGTAGGTGGCAATCCTTCAATATCCTTCTTGTCAGTTATTAGCTTTTCAAATCTTTTGGTTGCATCCAATAAATTTTCACTGAATTTTAGTGAGAGTTTCTCTAACTCCTGCAAACACAAATTAAAAGAGTTCAAATATCTGCATACATAAAAAAGGAAAAACGGAATGTAAACTAGAAGTAAAGAAGGTAAGTTGATCCAACTCTAAATTAGAAGTTAAAATTAGAAGGCACAAAATCCCGAACCATGAAATGATAATTGATTGTTCTTTTAAACAAAGGAGAGGAATCCTCCTTATATAGACAGTTACAAGAATACCTTTCCATAATGGAAACAATTGAGAACTAAAGACAAAATACAAGTTACTAAACTAACAGGCTGGCCTACAGAAATAGCAGCTGCTAGCTAAACTAACAAAACAACTTAAATGACCATTATCAGCTAAATATTACAATATTACTTCAATAAACCAGACAAGGCAAACCCTATAAGGGTAAAGAGACTTGAGACTATTATGATCAAACATTTGTGCTTCTAATAGTGAGGGAGCAGAAAAGTAAGAAGGTCACAGAGGAGGAAAGAAGCAGAATTCAAAAGACAAACAAAAAGAGTGAGGAAAATGATTGATGCACACAAATAAAGAGAGAACGTCACCGTTGACTGAGGGAAGACTGCATAAGGAAAAATGATGAAACCCAAGTAGATGAATCAAATGCATCTTCCTGATTGAGAAGACAAAACAGGATTGGATGCACTCCTAAAGCCAGAGTAACTCTACTTGAACCAATAAAGAGAAAGTAAAACTAAGGGTGGGAACTAAAGGCAGTAGAAAGGAGTACAAAGTTCGAGATTGACAACATAATCATAAAGGAAAGCTGGAGATGTTAAAATCTAGGGCTTTTGATTGGCCAATTCAAAGCTCTGTAGCTGGCTGTAGGAACAGTTGCGGAGTGATCAAGACAAAATTGGTATGAACACTATCCATAGGAATTTAGATTCCTCTTAAAAGGAACTTTTATTTTAATTCGTCCAGCTGAAGTTTCCAAATCAACAATGGATGGTGGACCATGGGTGCTCAAGAATACCAAACTGCACTTCAAATGGTGATGCCCTATCTTTTATCCAGAAGAAGAGTTTGAGAGCACTGGTACGGATTTATCATTACAATTTTCGAACAGAAAATGGGCTACTTCAGTCCTAGAGATGAGAAAGAATGTCTTTGCAGAAATTCAAGAACCGTACAAAGAAACAACGTGGGAAATATTATCTATATATGTGAGGATGAAGATCAATATGGGCATATTGAAACCTATACTGGTAAAGGTATGTCCCGGATAAAAACTCAGAACAGACTCCCAGCCAATTATTTATGAAGGTATCTCTATTAGATGTTACAACTGCAATAAAGCAGGACACCTTGGGTTGCATTGCAAAATGTGGCTATTATCTGTAAAGAAAAATAAAAGGATTATCCATTTTTGGGAAAAAGGGGAGCAAAACGTAGCCTGTGAAGAAAACTGGGAGCACCTATACCAAAGAAAATCAATTCAAGTTTTTTCTCAAATAACTTGAATCAATACACCTAATTTCGAAAACTACAAACCAAGAACAGTAGCACCTAGCATTGAATACTGACAAGCTAAAAGTACTTAATATGAGGAAAACTTCATTGTTAAGAGTTTCAAGACAAAGCATTACTAGGATGGATGATCTCCTAGGAAGTTTTAATGCTTCACCCTGATCAGCATCACCTAGATAGGTTCTTAGAGATCACCGCTAATGAAATTTGGTCATTAATATTGACACAATATTAATGGACTTAATTATTGATAAATAATCTTAAATGATGAAACATGGAAATAGCAAATATAGGAATAAATGAAATAAGGAGCTCCATAGAAAGTCATGCTACTTCACCACTGTGAGCATCGCCCAGATGTAATGATTTCTTAAATAGACTATTTATGGTCAAAAGAAATGAGGTTAAGCATTTCTCCTTCACCTATGTCAAAGAATGATTACACGTTTAGCATACATTGGGTATAACTTTCTAAGTTTTATGTTTAGCATGTGAACAAAAAGATATGTATGCATAGATAATAGTAAACAACAGTGCTAGAGCACTAAGTTCCTATCTTTAAAATTCAACTCTTATAGATATTCTGATGGAGCAGTATAATTTGAAATTGCAACAAAAATATAAAATAAAACATATAAGATTGGATCCACAAATTTTTGACATTCTAAAGGAATATATCCCATAATAATTGACTTGGCAAAGGCATAAAGAGCTCAGGAATTGTTCCAAAAAAACAAAGAAAAAAGTGGAACATCTAAAGCACTCTAATCTCCTTTCCACACTAAATGAGTTCTTTTATAATCAAGATTCAAGCAACAACTAATATGTTTGCACATTCTATCCAACCTACACATACCAGAACATTTTGAGGATCGATTCAATCTTTTGCTCAAAACATGTTGACTGCTATGTTTTCCTCACTCATTTTTATGAACTTCATATATATTTTTTGAAGTTCTAAATTTCAAGCATATAAAGCAAATATTATGGGTGTCTCTCACCTTGAGAAACTATCCGAGCAAATTCGGAAAATATAGTTCACCCATTACAATATGTTTGGTAGGATGACTATTTTTTTCCTTGATGAAACATGGCAAATAATACATATGTTTATGAAAATCCCATATAAAGATAGTTTGATCATCTTCATTTCAAGAATTGTCACATTATTATAGGCTATAGCTATATCATATGTAGTTGACTTATTTATTATTGAATTAGTTATTAGGGCTTTCAACTCTAAGTTTGTTTCATCATTCAAATTAACATTATCGTCTTTATTATACATGCACCAAGAATCAAATTTGTTCGATTATTGTGCTAGTAATTTATTGATCCTGTTAATAGGAAATCTAGAACAGACTATTGTCTACAAAATATGGTGTAGGTATTATCATATGGATGTGATAATACTTGAACAACTACCTTCTATGGCCCTTTAACTTATAAAGCCTAAAAACAAAAATAGTTGCAACAATATTAATAGGGCTTCAAAGATTGTTGGAAGAGTACTTGTATATGTCCCACTTTATTATATGATAACCTAAGTTGCCGGTTCGGGTTCGAGGACGGATTTGGGTTCGAGAATCTGGTTCGTGAATTCACAAAAAAAAAAATTTCCATTATGATTCGTATAGGTTCATGTCTATATATATATATATATATATATATAAATATATATATCTAATATATACAAAAAAATAAGAGAAATATACATAATTCTAAAACTAAATCATTTCATAGTATGAATCTATGATGCTTGATCATTGATCAATGCCAAATCTGTGAAATGAAATGTGTTTGGAGGCTCCATAATAAGAATCATTTTAGGGTTAGAAGTAAAAAAAATAATTTAAAAAAGTATTTTTTAAGTGGGTTGGACCCACTTTTTAACATGCCTAGCCGCGGGTCTCTGGAGATCCGCGCAGAGCCCCGCGGGAAACTTGAGGGTCCATGTTGGATCCCCACGGGTCCGCGCGAAATCCGAGCAGGGTCCGGATCTTGACCTGTGGATCTGTCGCGATCCAAGGGTCTGCGGATCCAGACAGACCCATAGGTCCAAATCCGGACCCTAGACGAATCTAGCGCGGACCGGTCCGCAAATCCGGACTCGAATCGAACCCGGACCCGAATCGAGGGTCCAGGGTCTAAATCCGATAACTTAGATGATAACCAGAACTATTTACTCTTTGTAATGTCTCCTTCCTAATTTTCCCTAGAATTCGCCCTAAACACAATTGCAACAAATCAAGGTTAAGGTGACATCTTACCAATTAAATATCTCAATAATAATGTGCCCCAAGCCTTGAACCCTGCAATCATAAACAACATATACAAATGTCCACATATACATGCATATTCAATTAGGGTTAGGCAAACCACATCATATTCATACATTATCAATAATAGTCCACAGATATATTAGGGTTTGCAAGGAGAGACATGATGGTTCCGCCTAAAGCCATTTCTGCACTGAGTCCAAGAGGGATGTCTACCACAGCCCTCTCACTTGGTGGTTTGTACATGCTTTCCCCATCCCGCCTCATCTTCCAAAAAACACATACAATCTTGTAAAGTTGGGTGGAAGTCGTAAGTGGGTGTAATATCCCCATTCCGTACTTGAAGACAGCTAACGATAAACGATTCCCATAAGTTTAAATTAAAGATTTAAACTTATGATTATAAAGAACAATGACAAAATCTAAGCAAAGTAACTAAGGAGAAGGGAAGATACGACACCTTCATACAAATGGACGAGTAAAGACAAGTGAAGATGGCAATTAATTTATAATTATCAATTACCAGCCAATACGTCTACGTGGAATCCATCAACTTAAGATGACGACAACTTGGAATAGTCCAAGTAGTTCTTCCTTGCGACAGATATATGTTTCTATCGATGTCAGTAGAATATCGACACAACCAATTCTCCATGCTACATGTAGTCAACGACTGAGGCAAGTAATAAATATTGAAGATGAAGAGTAAGAGACGAGGCAACAAGAAAGCGAGAATGTGGAACTGGAGATGGAGTGCAAAGGCCATTAAGTTTGGCTAGTTAACCAAATGACATCGACAAGAGTAAATTATGAAGGAGACGTCAACAAGGATATCGAAGGATATACGATTTCCGGCTAACTTGTGGAAACGACAATAATTCTTATCGATTCACATAAATTGGGGAAACTATTACCAATATTGACGACAACCATTACTATTAATAATAGTCATCATCTTAAGAGTATTGAACAGACCAACTTTGACGCCAAAGGAATAATAACAGGGATAACTCGTTCTAAAGATTAGTCGACAACAACTTAATGATATCCATTACAATAACCCTTAAGACAAGTACGTCAGTTTCATGAAAAGGCACGGTCTTAGCTAAGAGCTTATTAATAATCATTGGCAGCGATTACAAGTGAAGAACCAGTTAGTAATGGAGAGGTGCATTTAGCACTAAGGAGAGATGCCAAAGAGATGTGTCTTTTACACGAGATATAAGAAGGTGGTCGTAATCATTCAAACATTATTGAATATAGAATAGATATGATTTGGTAAACATATTTATTTCCCTTGTGGAGTGCTTGATAAGAGCAGAGCAGGTTGTCACAGCAACCAACGGTGCAAGCAATTCATATTCCATATCAGAGACGGCATCCTTACAAGCATAAATCCATAAGTAAGATCGCTTCCCTCATTAGAGAATTAGAGCATATAAATAAAGGAATATCAGATACAGTCGATATCTCTGCAGTTGATATATCCCTCCAGCATGTATATGTAGCGTGAGCAACACATTCTACATCAGAGACAGTCATTCAGGTTGTAAAGCACAATTCACATTGTTATATCAGACACAACACTTATTATTTGTACGCAGCCTTCTTGAAGCATATATATTTGGAATTATACATAATTTCCATCACTGCTAGCATTTGCATTTGGAATTACCTGTAATCTGCATTTGATATTATCATTCATTTACATTATAACTTGTGTATGCATTTTGTATAATCATACAATTGAATCGATTGTATTATTTACTTCACTATAAGTTGCAGTTTGGATCAATAAATCAATTGTTCAAATCGGAATTGTAGAAATTCCGTAGTGTCTCATAATTAGCAAAAATGAGACATTACAATTGGTATCAAAGCACAGAATCTTGCCAACTTGTGGGATGAAGATTTCAGATCAGTAGAAAATGGAAGCAATTGAGGGACTATTATAATAAGAAGCTTCAAATATGGAAGGAAATGAAGAATTCAACCATGGCATGGATCAATTCATGGAAGGTCAAAAAGAGATTCAAGAGAAACTGACTCAGTTATTGGGATTATTAACCAATCGTGATCATAGAAACAAGGAGAAAAGGGGATGAAACGATGAATATTCAAAACATCATACCCTTAAAATTAGACCAATGCTTCCTACTTTTCTTCCAAAGCAAGAACGACAAGAAAGCACTAAACTTACCTTAGTCAATCTACAAGATCAATGGCGACATGATTGGTTAAAAGGAGGTCTTCAAGATGATATATCCCTAGAGGACTACATAGAGATATGGGTCAAGTATTCACCTAAGAAGCAAATAAGTCATCTCTTGGACTCCAAAAGGAAAAGAAGAGAACATAAATGTTTCGAAGAACAAATGATCAAAGATTGCAATACAATAGTCTTACACCTCCATTCCTCACAACAATGGTTAGCAAAGACAATGGAAGTGACTACATCAAAACAAGAAGGCACCATTACCCTAAGATATATCAAAGCAAAAGATGAACATCCAGCCTCACAAGAAATAGTCAATTTTTCACATGACTCTATCACAAATAAATACTTGGATTCATGAAGATCACAAGGTTACACTTACCCCACCTCCTAGATCATGTATTGACGATAACATATCTAGTGAAATCAGAGGACATGATGGCACCCACGATTATTCCCTACATCCTAATAAGTGCATGACATCCTATACCAAGTCAAGAAGTGAGAAAGAAGAATCTCCAATACAAGTAAATCGGGAACTACTTCATGCCTTCAATCAAATCATTCAGGAAAGATAGTCAAGAAAGTATGATACAATTGATAAATGTGGATAGAAGAGTATCTACAAGTCTTGGAACTCCAAATCATTACAAAAGAGATGAAAATGACTTGGAAGGTTACCTAAAGACAAAAATCAAACTAAACATACTCATAATTCATTGGTCAAGGTTAAAACGGACAACACATATAGTAACCCACCCTTTGAAATAAATGAAGAATCTATTTTCAAATCACACAAAGGCAAAGATGAAAACAAATTATGGGATCCTAGTGCATCTTCCATCAAGAAAGAATTAAGAACTATTTGGAACAAAACAACTCATTATTCCATCACATATCTCTTGCAAGCTAAGCATTACCACCATTGTGTTCCGAATAAGATAGAAGTTCTATTAAGCCCACGGAGATTAACTATTCAGATCTCTACCTCCATCACAAAAGACAATGCTTCCTATCAACAAACGAGGTCATTCATGATCATGAGGGTATTTATTTAATCCTTCTTCCTAGTTACTTGGGATCTAGGAATCACCATGACGGTATAAGAATGCTTGTGGGCAAGCATTTTCGAAGAGGGGGAGACTATAATGTCCCCATTCCGGACTTGAAGACAGCTAACGATAAACGATTCCCATAAGTTTAAATTAAAGATTTAAACTTATGATTATAAGGAATGATGACAAAATCTAAACAAAGTAACTAAGGAGAAGGGAAGATACGACACCTTCATACAAATGGACGAGTAAAGACAAGCGAAGATAGCAATTAATTTATTATTATCAGTTACCAGCCAATATGTCTACGTGGAATCCATCAACTTAAGATGACAACTTGGAATAGAACAAATAGTTCTTCCTTGCGGCAGATATATGTTTCTATCGATGGCAGTAGAATATTGACACAACCAATTCTCCATGCTACATGTACTCAGCGACTGAGGCAAGTAATAAATATCGAAGATGAAGAGAGAGAGACGAGGCAACAAGCAAGCGGGAATGGGGAACTGGAGATGGAGTGCAAAGGCCATTGAGTTTGGCTAGTTAACCAAATGAGATCGACCAGAGTAAATTATGAAGGAGACGTCAACAAGGATATCAAAGGAAATATGGTTTCCGGCTAACTTGTCCGAACAGCAATGATTCTTATTGATTCACATAAATTGGGGAAACTATTATTAATATTGACAACAACCATTATTATTAATAATAGCCATCATCTTAAGAGTATTGACCAAACCAACTTTGACACTACAGGAATTATAACAGGGATGACTCATTCTAAAGATTAGTCCACAACTTAAAGATATCAATTACAATAACCCTTAAGACAAGTACGTCGGTTTCACGAAAAGGCACAGTCTTAGTTAAGAGCTTATTAATAATCATTGGCAGCGATTACAAGTGCAGAACCAATTAGTAATGGAGAGGTGCGTTTAGCACTAAGGTGTTAGTAATAACTGAGAAGGGGGGTGAATCAGTGGCCTCAAAAATTTATCCTTTAAACTTTAATCCACCAATCAATACACCTCAGATTATCAAATCCCTACAAGATGCATGCCATGAAATACTTGAAATAATAAACTGTTTGTCGGTTTACCTTGTCTGTCCTTATTCTCCTTGATAACCGATAAGTAGTAAAACTTATTTACCGATACTCAGTAAATATGCAGAGTATACCAATCAATCCAGAAATGCATATGTGAAAT
>MU228248.1:807591-817815 GCA_018584345.1 Thuja plicata | reverse complement strand
TGTCAATAGGCTTTAGGCAAATCTTGCTACCATCCTTGAATCAACCTTCTTCTTAGGCTGTCAATAGGCTTTAGGCAATTTCAATGCTACTTTCATGAATCAACCTTTTTGGCAATCTGTTAGGATACACCTCAATTATAGAAGACTGTTAAGTCCTGCTATGTTAAGAGACTTGATGCTTCAATAGTTAAACTGAAACATTATGACTTGTTTCTAATGCAACTTTGAATTGCATATTTTCAGATCTATTTAAGTACAATACCTCTCTGATCAATGTATCAATTCAATTCCTTTGTGCTCCACACTTTCTGCTCTATGATGTTGTGCTTCACTATTCGCCGGTGTCTGCAGAATTCCTTAGCTCTCCTTCAGCTTGATTGATCAAGACTGTATGAAGTTATCCTTCATCAGTTTGTCTTCAGCATCCTCTTTCTATTCACTCCCCTTCCGTGTATGTGATTGCTCGTGATTAGTGATTACGGAAATGAATTATGCTTGTCTCTTATATAGACATGATATTCCTTAATTCTTGATTCTTGATTCTTGATTCTTGGCGTGAAAAACAATCCAACCAATTTGATTTACGGCTTTAACTCCTGATTTATCTCGTAGTTATCTTCTTGCCAACTATATAAATCTTCTTTAAATCAATTACTTAACAGTGGTCGAATAAAACAAATAAAACAACCAGTTAAGTCTATCCTTAAGCTCTGCCAGCTAGATATTTTGTCGTTTTCTTAACTCTTTGTTCTATCGGTCAATTCTGTAGTTCGTCGTCGATGACAACTGCCAGTTCCGTCGGTGTAACTCCAGTTAGCTTCGGGATCTCCGTCCGTCGGGCATCATTGGATTTTGCTCGTCGGGCATCTTGTGATTCTGCTTCGTCGGGCAACACTGTCTTATGCTCGTTGAGTATCACTGTGACTTTTTCTCTGCCTTTACCGATGGTGTGCACTCCGTCGGTGTTGTCTGTCACTTAGTGAATACTTGACTTTTATGCATTGCTGAAAGCATAATCTTTGTTCCACTGATTCTTTGAAGTCTTTGGCATTATGTATATGACTGTACAGATGATATCAAGTTGACATCAATGACAATACAAACCATTAACTGATTTAATGTCTTGCATCATCTTCAACTTAACATTATCAAACATTCCATCAGTTACATGTCATCATAAGGAAGGAGAGATGCTAAAGAGACGTGTCTTTTACACGAGATATAAGGTGGTCATAATCATTCAAACATTATAGAATATAGAATATATAATTTTTTAAACATATTTATTTCCCTTGTGGAGCCCTCGATAAGAGCAAAGCAGGTTGCCATAGCAACCAACGGTGCAAGCAATTTATATTCCATATAAGAGACGGCATCCTTAGAAGCATAAATCCTTAAGTCAAATCATAGACGGCTTCCCTGATTAGAGAATTAGAGCATATAAAAAAAGGAATATCAGATACACTTGATATCTCTGTAGTTGATACATCCCTCCAGCTTGTATATGCAGCATAAGCAACACATTCTACATTAGAGACAGTCATTCAGATTGTAAAGCACAATTCACATTGTTATATCAGACACATCACTTATATTATTTGTACACAGCCTTCTTGAAGTGTATGCATTTGGAATTATACATAATTTCCATCACTCTCAGCATTTGCATTTGGAATTACAGTAATCTGCATTTGATATTATCATTCATTTGCATTACAACTTGTGTATGCATTTTGTATAATCATACAATTGAATCAATTGTATTATTTACTTCATTATAAGTTGCAGTTTGGATCAATAAATCAATTGTTCAAATCGAAGTTACCGGATGCTCTTGTTGAGGCCCTAGATCCGGATCCGGATGCGTGCGTTGGCAGAAGCTGATTCTGGTGTACAGGGATGCTCACAGGGAGCGTTACAGCTCCAAGTGGATGGACTAGATGCATCCATAGGGAGTTGTAATGCTCCTTATGAGCATCCTCGAGCATCCAATTCCACTGCTCTGCCGTCAATGAGCGCACCCCATCTCTGCAATCTCATTTCCAACCAAATCTCCACCGCTCTCTACTCATTCATCACTGCCATATTTAACACCACATTGCCTTCCTCGGGCTGGATTGGGATGGCAATCTAAGAGTGTGTATACATACTCTCCCCAAATTGAATACAATACATGGGATATCATGTATGAGCGGTCCAAGAGCAGTGGACTTTATGGCTTTGGGCTGCCCAAGAAGTGTGCGTCGTTTGGAATTTGCGTAGACAGTCAATGTGTGGCATGCCCTCAACCGCAGGGGCTCCACAGCGCTAAAGGCGATGAAGTGGGATCCACTCAGCCAATGTCTCAAACTTGCCATCCACGCTACTAACATCTCATTACACTGCTGCTCTCATGCATCTTTATTTTATTGTTTTTGGGAATAACAGTTTAAATCTCTATGAATTTATTTTTTTTAATTCTGGAAAGGCAGTCTAATGAGTGTGTTTGATTTTGAGCTACATTTTGATTTTGTAATTGTAATGATTTTCTTAATTTCATTGGAATCATGAACATAGACATATATGATATGGCTTATTTGAATATTTGTGAACAATCAATTGGCATCTAATATTTATCTTTATCAATTATGAAGTGTCATACTATCAAATGATTTAATTTTGTATATTTCTTGCATTTTTTGTATATATATAAAAACACACCCAAAACCCCAAAAAAACAAAATTCACGCATCCACAGACCAGATTCTTGTACCCGTATCCGCATCCGCACCGGAATCAATAACTTAGGTTCAAATCAGAATTGTAGAAATTGCATAGTGTCTCATAATTAGCAAAAAGGGGACATTACAATGGGTTCCTCAGCTCTCTGATGTAAAGACCAAGGTATACTTTAGTGGCAAATATTCGCTACTGGCGAATATTTCACGTCGGCAACTTGGAAAATGGCGAATATATTGTACCGATCGGGGGTGGCCACTTCCCACAGACTTTATAAATACTTGGTCCAATGCACAGCCCAATCGCCCATTGTTTTATGTGATTAATTGTATCTCTATCACGATTTCGCCAATAGAGTCTACGTTTTCTACACGGTAAATTAAATATTTTTGCCTACACTTTCCGAGGTTGTCATAATAGACAGCCATAATTTGCCAATAGCAATATAAAACTTTATTCGCTTGGAGGACCCAATTCGCCAACTTTATTATAATTGCCAATTATTTGGACAGCCCATAATCGCCTCGAAAATTACATAAGACATGTTAAAGTTAAGCGAGATTCGCCAAATATTTGTACCATATCCCGCTGAATTCACCAAATACGGATTGGTATAAATATATCAACCCAGTTCAAACTTCAGATTTAACTCTACACAATTTGGTCGGTTCTGAGTAGTCAGCTCTCAATTCAGATCTGAGACATTCGGACCAGGAACTACCATTGTTGTTGACTGCATTGGTGACTGCTAGTGACCTAAAGGTAACTGATCATATTTTTAAAGTGTTATAATATTATTTTGAGTTCATCTCTATCTGTTTGCACTGTTAAGTTCATTCTTATTCAATGGGGACCCGTCAGTGGTCACCTAATAGACCTCAGACATCTAGATTGTAGGTTGTAGGGCGGGGGCCAATGAATCATATGGTGTATTATTACTTCTTCAACAAGTTGATATTATTTTGCAGCCTTTTTTCGTTGGAGATGTCAAACAGGAAGAAGGGTGGCAATCTTGAATGTGGGGAAGGCCTAGACAGGCTAGAAAAACGCAGAACGTTGTCTTCGTACTTTGGCGCTAGTATAGATTGTGGTGAAAATCAGGAAGGCACATCATCACAAGTACTAGTACAAGATTCACAACCTACACCGCATATTGAAGAAGGCAGTGAACCTGATATCTCAGATCACGATGAACTTGAAGAAGATTTTCTGGTAGATACTCAGGTTAGCTAGAATGATATAATCAACTTGGGTGATAATGCCACAAATGATAATGCGTGGAAGGGGAAAAGAAAAGCCAAATCAAAAAAGGATCAACTCAAATCAAAAAAGGATCCAGAGTGGGATCTGTCAGTGAGGAATTTTCAAATTACTTAGGCACCAAAGTATCCATTCATTGAACCAGTGTCGAATCCTATTAAAGGCGAGCCTCCAGTATAATGCAAGTGTAAGATTTGTACTTGAAGACATAACAAGGAAAAGACGTTGCAGCTAAAAATTAACCCCATAGAAAAGCATATGGGTAAAGTTTACGAAAAACAAATGATAGATGGAGTTGAAAAATCAGTGATAAGACGAAAAACAAAGGAGGAATGTCAACATGTTAGGAATGCTAAAGAATAGAATTTTCAGGATAAATTACAAACGAAGTCTGCTGAAGTTAAAGGCTCTAATGAAGCTTTTCTTGGAAAAGCAATGGAAATAAAACAACTAGGAAAAGCTCTTCAGTTAAGTGTTGTTTTTCATATTTTGAGCAGAGGGGGTGCTATGACAGACTACCCACCAATGAGTGGTTTATTACACTTTTTGAAAGTTCCTAACTATCCTAACAGTCATTGGTTAGTAAACAGTGGAGGGAATGGGCCAGTTGTCTTGCTGAGGTTGAAAAAGCAAAAGTAAAGAGAAAATAAGAGAGTCAAACTTCATTGCATTGTCTTTAGGTGAAGTTACGGAAACAGATGATACTTCATGGGTATGCATGCATGTTTATACTGTACAGAATCATGCCCGCCAACCTCATCTACTATCTGTTGCTAAACTAAACGTTTGTGCGATAGCAGAAAATTTATTTCAACTAGTAAAGAGTTCTCTAATTGAATATGGAGCTATGGATGACATGACGATTGCCCAAACGTTGGCGTGTTGGAGCGGATGGAGCTTCAGTAATGCAAGGTCACAAGAATGGTCTTTGTGCAGAGATGGAAACTTCTTGTGCACCCTACATTACTGACATTCACTGCAAGCCCATATAGTGAATCTAGCTTTTGGAATTGTGAGCAAGCATGCCACAGTAAAAAAAATTGAACATTTAATCAAAGAGCTTTACTCACATTTCTGTCGAAGTCCCAAACGATTAATGGAATTTCAACAATTTGTTGATGGAATAACTGATGGGAACAAGCTTCTTAAGGATAATGATACCAAATAGATCTCTTTGGATGGACCAGCACATCCATTTTTTTTCAAAATATCCATCCTTGATTGCACTGTTTTACACAAACCGTGAAGAATCAAACCAACCGTAATTTGTTGACCTGCTTTGAAAGTTAAGTAATATAGAGACGCTCTTAACTTTAGCAACTCTTCTCCCCATGCTAGAGGAACTGAGGAATATTAAATAAAAATCCCAGCAAACAGCTATGTATATTGCAAAATATGCTAAGTTGCGTAAGATGACATGCATCACACTCAATAATCTCTATTGAAGTCAACCAACATTATCTGATGAAAAATTGCGAAGTGGCGGACACTCACAGATTTGAACAATCCTGATAACTTTTTACAGATCGGTGCAAATAGGGAGTTATGTGCCAGTGTACGCGGAGTTGAGATTCTAATGCACTACTTCGCCACGGTCGAGCCCGAGGAACCAGGAAAGCACCCCAAGAAGCGACTAGCAAGAGTTACAAGGGAAGAGTATAGCAATATTGTTGAGCTTGTAACTGCTTCTATGAAGAAAATTGCTTATGATCTTTCCTCACAGATTACAACCACATTCCCTACTGAGAAACTAATTGAAGCCATGTCTATTGTGTTTCCTCAATATTGATCTCTCAGCAATTCAGCTGATTTTCGAACTAAGCTACTGACTCTTGTAAAGCAAGTTTGCAAATCTGAAGAATTCAATGGAGTAACTATAAATGGAATTTTAGATGAAACTCTTCTTAGAAAGCAATCAGCCCGTTTTGAATACGCTATGAGGGAACAATATGACATAATGGAGACCCCCCACGAAGAGGGATCAGTAACAAGACTTTGGAGAAATCTAGGTCAGAGCGATGTTGTGTAATTCAATATCAGAATATTTCAAGCTTGTTGGTTTATGTCTTACCAGGATATTGGGTTCGATGGAGGATGAGAGAGTTTTTAGTGCTTTGGGGTTCCTAAACTCAGCTAAGAAACAAACTAGAGAAGAATTTGGAAAATTGCTTGAGGCTCTATACAACTAGGTGTGATGTCCACACTTTTCCTTACTATAAGGCACTAAAAATCCGGATGTCCAAATGTGGAAGAAGAGGTTTGGGCAACAATTCAAACCAAAGTGCTAGTGGGACAATTGACTCATGTACTAGTAGCATTGAGATGCAATTCAGCAAGGGTATGCAGACTCAGAGTGAAGAAAACACAGACAAGAATCAAGGAAGCTTTGAAACTGTTGAGGAATGGCAACTTTAAGAGATTTGGCACTTGCAGTTCCTAGGTATTTATTAATCTTATTAGTGTATCTCATCATTCATATTACAAGAACATATTACTGTGGTCGATAACTAAAGATATTTTATGTGTCTATCAACTTTTTGCAATTAAAATTTAATATTGATTTGCAATTGCACTTTTCAACTTTCTATTTTCAGATAGAAAATACCAGAATAAAAGGACGTAATGTGTTTATTGATAGAGTGATGTTTATTTAGACATGTTGAGATTTTCATTAATTCTTTCAAAATATAGCCATATGATACAATTTATTCAATACACAAGTGACAACTCTGTGTGATTGTCTATGTAAAAGTCAAAACGAAATTTCAAAACCCTTTGCAAATGATCTTGAATTCCCTTTTATAGAAAACAAAGAGAGCAAAAACAACTTCAGGTTGATTCGCAACATGTGAAGACTCAACATCAAAATCAATTTCACAACGAATACTAAATGCTGGATATGGTCAATTCTGGAAGATGCTACAATTCTGGAAGATACATGTCCTAGAAATGATTTCCGGAATATGGGCTGGACCTGTTTGGTTCACCCGGAAGATGATTGAGAAGATGCATAAATAATTTTAATTGTTTATTTCTTAATTTTTTTGAATACGGTGTGTATATATACACACATACACACGTGTGTCTACACACACATACACACATTTGTGTATATATATATTTACACATATACACAGTACATATACACACATGTGTATATATATATTTACACATATACACATATACATATTCACACATACACACATATACACACATTTGTGTATATACACATAAAGACATATACACACATATACGACATATATATACATATACACACCTTTGTGTATATATACATATTTACACATACATATACACACATTTGTGTATATATACATATTTACACATACACATATACACACATTTATGTATATATACATATTTACACATATTCACACATATACACACATTTGTGTATATATACACATACACATATAGATATATACACACACACATACACACATTTCTATATATATATACGTATTTACACATTTACACGTATACACACATTTGTGTATATATACATATTTACACATATACACACACATATACACACATTTGTGTATATATACATATTTACACATGCACATATACACATATACATATATACACACATTTATGTATATACATATTTACACATACACATTTGTGTATATATACATATTTACACATATACACACATACACATTTACACATATACACACATTTGTGTATATATACAGATTTACACATACACATATACACACATTTGTGTATATATACACATATACGTACATATACACATACACACATACACACATTTACACATCTATCATGTCACGGATCCGACAAGATATTAAATTTGCTTTTGTAAAAATTGGAATTGGAATTGATATTCTAATTCCACCTATTTAGGTGGAAGATGATATTCCCATTTTGCCCCCAAAATGGGAATTTCGTAATTCCAATTCCATTTTTATTCATGGACCCAAACATGGAATTTGGCATTATCCAGAATTAGATAATGCCAATTCCAGTCTAATTCCAGCCCCCAAACGGGCCCATAGAATAGCATTATAGCACAAAACCTTGAAAATAATTTTACATACTATGAGTGATAAGATGTGATCATGTTTATGCCAGTTTTTGTAGGGTGCTCCACTCTACATCTTATGGAAGTTCAATTTGTTTTAAAGTATGGTGAGTCACCTGTAACTTCGTCAACAATTCATATTTGGACGATTGACTTGAAACCATTGTTTCATCCAATACTGCATTCAAAGTTGTCAATGGTTTGATGTATTTCAGAAAGTT
The DNA here is from genome assembly GCA_018584345.1 of Thuja plicata. Classification (NCBI taxonomy): domain Eukaryota; kingdom Viridiplantae; phylum Streptophyta; class Pinopsida; order Cupressales; family Cupressaceae; genus Thuja; species Thuja plicata. The sequence continues at coordinate 809,547 of MU228248.1, read as the reverse complement.
GTGATGAGTTGTGTCCTTAGGAAGCTTGTCTAATTCAGGCTTAAATTTGTCCTCCAACCTTTTTTTGAAAGCTTCTCTTCCAATGAATTTCAATGATGTGTCAACAGCATTCGGCAAACCAAGATTTAACAATTGATTGTCTTTTCATTCAGCTTCACAATCTTTTTCTCAACTTTCTCTAGAATTTCCTATCCTTCCCTTAGTTTCTGACATTTTTGAATGATAGATGATGCCTTTACTGAGGGAAGCACGCTATTGTTAATTCCCTTGGATGCCAATTGGCTATCACTGGTACTGTAGACCTCTTGCAAAATCGTTTTGGCAATATTCTCTTGTGAATAAAGTTTTTTGTTCTTCTCAATGTGCTCTTTGAGCTTCCCAAAATTTTCTCTCAAACTATCATTCAATTCAAACAATTCATACAACCTGTCACTCCTCTACATTATTGGCCCCCAAATGTCTTGTTTTATATGCTTCACTGTGCTTTTTACTTTGTCATTCAAGCTGTCTTGGGAAGTTTTAATTGTAGTATTTTCCTTGTAGCTCTTCTCTCAATTATAACAACTAATGGTCACTATGTTTTCTTATTTCCTATGTTGTCTCTTCCCACTATTTTGCTTTTTCTCTCTCATGCTCCAATTGGTTCTGTAAATTTTTGTTTGCCACAGCAGCAGACTCCAAATTTTCCCTAACTTGCTTCAGTTTTGCCTCCATCTGTTCTTGCTCTGCAATTGCTTTCGTAGAGGCAAAAATTTTTATCCTTTTCTGTAATTCATTGCATAACAACCATGAACTCCATCATTTCTTTATTTGGGTCATTTGTCGGAAATACCCTATTCGATGTTGGTTCTTCCTCACAAGTTGCAGCAAGTGCATCCCTCTTCAATATCTTCTTATTTTCTTTATTCATATTTCTTGTTTGTGCGAATTTACTTAGGAAATCATTGTAGCAAAAATCTGGGCTTGTTGAGGCAATTGAATGTTTGAAAGGTGAAATAGCACTTGCAGTGATGTGCGCGCCTCCACCTATGCCTATGGTTCTAACTAATACATTTTGAGGATTAGCAACACCCAGTCCTAATCCTGTCCCACTCTCACTAGCAAGTGGAGTTTTTGCCTTTGGACTCTTTTGAGAGGTTTGTTCTGAAGCTGCAAAGAAAAGATTTGGAGTGGCAATTGATATAGTTGAAGTTGTACTCACCATTGGCATTGTTGTCATAACCTTTTGCATCTTTAGAATGCCTTGATCACTGCTGGGATTCTGCATAGTATATACTACTAATGGCCTTTTGTGAGAGATATCTTGTTGTTGCACTTTTTAAGGACAACTAGTATTAGTACCCATGTCGTCCCCACCAGTGCCAGTGGCACTTGATTGAACACTAATAGGAATATTATCCCCAGATTCCCCACCAATGGTAGTGGCACTTGATTCACAACCAATAGGAATACCATGTTCTGCTAGTGGTTGTGATTGAATCTAAGTATCTACACAAGGTGGATTTGAAGGCAAAGCTCTAACAAAAGAAGATGTTGGGGTATGAGACTAAGTAGTACCTTTCCATGATGAGTCTGATGATTCAACTCCAAGGACTGGTTTGTGACCACGTCTTGGTAGTAATGGTGTCTCAATTGGATACCAAGGGCCTTCTCCTTTCAGACCCAGACCACCAGAAATGAAAACCCAATTTTTCTATAATGGTTGCACTTGCCCCTTTGCTATATTTTTCTCTCATGGAATCATCGACTCCACTCAAATTTGCACAGACTGTAGTAGTTGTTGCAGTAGTTGTGGGATCCGAATTAACCTCCATCTCATACTCATTATCTCAAGGTTACCCCGAGTTTCCGGGACGGGGACGGCAGGGGACGGCGGGACGGGTTTCCGGGACGGCAAATTTTTTTGCCGATTTTGGGGACGGCAGGGGACGGCAAAGGGGACGGCTATGTAAATAT
>MU228248.1:786130-807491 GCA_018584345.1 Thuja plicata | reverse complement strand
ATATATATATATATTCAATTATTATATTATATTATATATATATATATATATATATATATATATTTTACGATTGTCTCGTCGTTTTATTAAACACGAACGAACAATACTTTAACAAGTACCCCCCACCCACCCCTGAGTGATAGGGAATATTGATTGTCTAATATTCTCTTCAACACTGCTATATATTCCTAGATCGCTGTAAATACAATTGTTATTTGTATTTCTTTTTCTTGCTTTTGTTTTGATGGAATGATTTCTTGATGATAGCGTAAATTTATATATATGTTGAGTTTTCAGTTTTTATTTAAATTTTTTTTTTTTAATTCCTCTTCAACTTTGATGATTCTCTCTTATTCAAGGAAACCCAGGGACTCCCCGTTTCCGAGACATCCCAGATGACAGGGGAACAGGTCGAGGACATCCCCTAACCATCCCCAAAATCTGAAATTTTGTAGGAAACGTCCAGAAACTTGGGGAAGGCAGCAATTCTTACAAGGGGTGTCCCCCTGTCCCCAAGTCGATTAGGGACATTTGTGACTTCTCTTAACCATCCTAGGGAAAACAGCCGTCCCACTTTTCAAAGCACATTTTTTTAAAAAGACTCAAATGCTCTAAAAAAATATTTTTTTATTTATTTTGTTGCCCCCCACACCTCAGGAACAGCGCATAAGTGTTTGATAAATTTCATACACATTAAACTACATATGTTGGTTCTAACTTCTAACAAGTGGTTGCAAGTCTACAACATTGGACTTTTCACTGATATGAAGAGTAAACAGCTCTGAATCATTGCCAAAAACACTCATAAATATAAACAAAAAACTTTGTAATCAATTTCACAAATACCTAAAACCTGGTAGTGCATAAAGAAGTGGGTGTATGTCATAATAGTTAATAGAATACTATCAAAAATCCCTCAATCAGAAAAAAACAATGAACTACTTGCAAACAAGTGCTGGAATGATCAATGTCAATTCTAGAAACCTTAGTTACCGATGCAGGCTCCTGGACGGTCGATGCGGGCTAAGGCGGAAGCGGGAGCGGATGCGGGGTGGATGCCCTATGGATGCGTGTTTAAATCACGTTACCACACTCGGAATGGGCAGTCCTTTCAACACGTCTACCGCAAAGCCAGGTCAATCCCGACGCCCAATACACAGGCGTTTATATAGCCTGAAATAAGTCCCAACACCCAGCATGATCAAAGATCTAAAAATTAATAATTATAATATAGCATAATTATAATCCCAATGCCCTGTGGATGCGCGTTTAAATATTGTATGCAGGCAAAATAAGTAAAGCATGATAATAATACCAACCCCTATGGCTAGATAAGGTATCGTAATTTCAATTTGTATATCACGTGATTTAAACGTGATATATATATGCTATATATATTGGTCTTACATTATTTAGCAGATGCGGGGTGGATGCCTTGTGATATAATCTTGTTTGATATATATTATTATTTAATTATTTTATGTAATAATATATATTTATATTTAATTATTTTATTTAGTATGTTGTTATTTATTTTTATATTTAATTATTTTATATATATTATAATATACATTTTATTAATGTTACAATATATTTCAAACGTATGAGAATTTATTAAATATAATATTTACACAATAGTAATATATATATATATACACACACACACATCCAAACGCATCCGCATCCCCCCAAAAAAAAATTTCACGCATCCGCGCACCCGCATCCCGTATCTGCATCGGCATCCGCACCCAAATTGGTAACTAAGCTAGAAACCATTGTGCAAAGCTAAAATTTAATTGCAGGTCTGATATTCAACTATTTGCAGGGCAAAACAGCTACAAAATTCTTCAAACACCTTCCCAAAACATAAGAGAACATGTCCTGACTCCTAATATTACCCAGCAGCAACATACATCACCAACACCACCAAATAGCAACAAAGGGGCCATAAAATGCAGGGAATCATACCCAACAGACCATGCCAGGTCTACAAGTACAACTTGTGCTTGGTCATACTTTTCAGGCTAGAAATCACTCATACTCCTTCAAACTCACATGCCTAGGCTGGAAATGAATATCAATGGGAACGGCTAGTATATACTAATCAATACCATCAATATTGGTGGTCAAATAAGGGCATTAATTGAACAGAAATGTTATATGTTAAGGTTCTATAATGTATATATACATGCTTCATCCATGTTTTCATAAGAATATAATGTATATATGCATGTTTTATCCATGTTTTCATATGAACATTTTCAAAATTCCCTATGTATTTTAAATTTTCCCTATATTTTATATAGACGCCCCCTTTGCTGTCCCCAAAATTCGAAAAAAGTTGCCATCCCAGAAACGCGTCCCCCTATCCCCTACCATCCCCGTCCCAGAAACTCGGGGTAACATAGCTCTTTTTATATCTTCTTGCTCTATGAAGAGAGGTGGACTCCCTTTTCCATAGAGATAACCCCTATGAAAAAGGTCATTATATAGTATAATCACAGCTTTTCTAAACAAATTCAAATCCTTTCTTAATGACATTGTTGCCTCCTAATTTTATTAATCTCTGCTGTCTAATAGTGATCATTGAATGGTAATTAGTTCTCCTATGTTCATTGCTGGTCCTCGTTAGTTATATTAACCAATCTTCTTTTAAAATGATTATCATTATCATCGTCTTAAAGCATTAACACTTAATCACTGGTTTGTAATCAGATCACCTCCGCATTACTTATTTGATGTTTATTTATTTGTTGTCACTTCTATTTATAATAGGAGTCTTCTTAGTTCTTCCTCAATCACACTTAATCATAGCTAGGAATGCATTATACTTCATGCTAATCGCAAGAACATTTGAAATCTAAGCCCTCCTCCAAGGTGGATGACTCCCTCCTCCAAGGTGGATGACTCCACTCAAGCTGATGATAAGATTGATGATTGAGCACCTTGGAAGTGGCACTGTATACTCAGCGGTGACTGAGAAAGTGGTGGAAGCTCCAGTAAATGACATTGATTGTGTCCTTTCCCGTCAAGGGGTACTGATGTCTTTCCTGTCCCATGGCGTTAACAATCCTCAGGTCCGTGCCTTTGTGAGCCGCTCCAATTCTCCCCCATTCAAATTTGTGTAGATGCAATATGAGATCTAGAATCATTCACTTGAATAAACTTGCACAAAAGGAAAGGTAATTCGATAGGCCTAAGTAGGTTTAAAGGTGAAAGTGAACTTGAGGAGGTCAAGGCTACCAAATCTTTTTATACGTACTATGTAAGAAAAAGGAAAGAGGAATTGGAACTTGACTCGGATACTCAATCTGAATCAAAAGAAGGCCAAACTATGTCTAGCCCAGAAAGAGTTGACACTTGTGGAGACGGAAAGGTTAAAAGGCTTGAGGAATTTACTGAGAATGAATTTGCTGAAGATCATCCTTATGATATCTTGATCTGATTTGCTGAAAGTGAATCGAATATGTACCGGAAGTGATTGTCTTGTTGTGATGGTCGATGTTGATGTGATTGCAACTGTTTCTTATCGCTGAGAGTGAATGTCCTTCATTCGATGATCAGATTGCCTTTAACTTCTACTCGCTGTGAGAGTGGCTATTTGCTGGATGTTGTTCGATGATATTTCTCTCCTAGAATCCGATTTGCTGAAAATGAAGCGAATTGCATTTGCTAGAACTGATTGTATTAATGTGATTGATCAATGCTATTTCTCTGTATTCAATGGTCTGTTATTCGTTGATTGGATTGTCTTTAAATTAACTTGTTATGAGACTTGTCTTTGTTATTTGCTGAATGTTATTCGATTGCTGATGATCCTTCTTGATCGATCACAATGACTATATATACTCTACATAGTAGCCTTTGGGTTTAAGAGATGTACCCATTCACAGAGGATCATGTCTTTTCAGAATGTTATTTGTTAGTTAATCAGGTTTATGTTGCTAACTGCTATTGATCGCTGATCACAACATAATCGTTGCTTTTCAAAATTCATTAATAAATTAATAATTAGTTCATAATTATTAGATGTCTACAATCATCCTTAACATTGATTAGTTCATTATTATAACATCGATTTGTTTAGTTCATTGAGACGGACTTTGCTGAGGGAATTGGGATTGGTCTTTTAACTTCATACAGATGCCAGTCGTGCCTATCAGCATGCAGATTGTTGTCGCTGTTTACTAGCCTTGGTTATCGACACTTAATCCATAAGGATCACGTTACTCCTAATCAACAAAATCTTGTTGATGCTATCATTCCTTTGCTTCCATTCACATCGATCATTGATGTAGAAGAAGTTACTCCACAGAAATGCGAATCTAATCGAGGGCCATCACAGTGGAAAGCTCAAAGGGAACAGAAACGCCTTGAAGGAGAACTATCTCTTTCAGATTTATAGGTACTCAGAGAAGCTTTGATTGTGATGTAATCAAACTACCTACAACTACTTTTGGATTGAGATCATCTCCTCCACCTTGATAAGATATATTTCAATGCATTAAGAAGAAAAGAAGATGAAGTTGGCAAGCTTACCTATGAGCTCAAGGTTACTATGGATTCCTTTAAGAGTACTCAAATGGTCCTTCACGAATCAGAAAATCAAGTTGATGAGTTTTGTTTGGAGTTGAGCTTGACACATTCTTCATCATCCAAATTAGACATTCAATCATCTTTTGCAGCCCCACATAAGGAAGAGGGATATAATGCAAGAATGGTAGAAATTAAGAAAGTAATGGAATATCTTCATAGAGAAGAGGATTTAGTTTACAGCCATGAAGGAGATACACGCAATTTTAAATTGCATACTCCTTTTGGACCACCCTTTGTTGAGCACCAACCTCCCAGCGAAGAAGTTGCAATGAAGGCTCAATCTATGATCAAAGGAGAAAAGATTGTTTATACTCCTTATGGACCATTAGGAGATGATAGCAGTGCAATTGGGGAAAAATTATCCTTGATTAAGATGGAAGAGATCTCGTTGTGTTTTGACATCTCATTATTGAGAGGGTGATTTCTTTATTAGACATGATGCTGCCCTAAACTCAGGAAATTCCAATTTTCCAATTGTTGACAGCAGCACTTCAGTTAGGACAGTAGGAAACCCAAAGGAAGATGGTTTTTGGTGGAACACACATTGGGACAACAAAAAAATCAATGGCACAGCTATGAACATGACAACCAAGAGGATGGAGGCTCGAATCAAGATTGAAGCATGTGATCTAATGTCAGAGACATCTCTTGGAACACCACTTTAGGCTTGAAGCTTTTGAGAACACTATGGAAAGGTATGACTTCCATTCTGATTTTTTGTTGGGTAACAACAGCCCCTCCCCTTTACAAAGTCATGAGATAGCAGCAACTTCACATGAGGATGATGGGTATTGAGGAGTCTCCCAATATGGGAACTCAAATTTTGTGTGAAGAATATATTGATGATTCAAGCCACAAAGGTTCTGATTTTGTACATCAGCCCTTGGAGGATGTAAAGAAGTTTCAAAGTATGTGTGATGGATGGCTACAAAGAGATAGAAAGGCTATGTGCTTGACTGCCCAAGAAAGACAGTACTTACAAGAAGAACAATCTGATTAAAGTGAACTAAAAGAAGTATGATTCAGAAGATTTTGTTGGGATAACTACTTTGCATCATGGGGTTCACGAGTTTCTTCTTTTAGAGAATCCATTAAAGGCTCAAATCATGGAGGAAAAGGGGATAGTTGAGCACACACTTGGTGAATCAGCCACTACTGTATATTTGCACATGTAGAGGGAGGCATAAGTATTTTGGTTGGACTCGTGGTCATTCATGGAGAATTTGAGGAGTTATCTCTTTGGAAGCTCGCTTACTGTTTCGGGCCCAGCCTATGAAGGAGTGTACATGAATGAGGGCATTGTTGATTCTTTGATGAAGTCTAAGACTGCCCAAATTCCAATACATGTAACATATGTCAGGGAGGAACTTGCTCTTGATTGGTATGCATTTGGAGAAGTGGAGACACAATTGGTCTATGAACCAAGGTATCGAGAAGTTATCATGAAGATGTTTGAGTTCCAGCTAGATTATGATCTATGGTATAGACATGAGCATAAAAGAAGAAATGTTCCAACCTTAATTCATGGGTTACTTCTACATACACTGTTGAGAAATGATTGTTCTATATTAAACATGGACTTTCTTGGAGGTACCTCAAAGCCAGCAGCTGATTGGGTGTTTTGGAGAGAATTGGATCATCTCTTTATCATGGGATCACTTTATTAATTATATTTCTCCAAGTCGGCCTATCCTATAGATACTTCCTAGAGGGGGTTCCTGGTGATGGATTGCTTATGCTCTTGGACTTGATAAATGTTTAATGATTTCTGGAGACGAAAACCTTCAGAAGTTCTACAGAAGGGTTGGACGAAAACCTGGCTCTTCCTAAGGGGTGGGTTCGTGACGGAGAAAAAATCTGTGCCAAATTTGTGAAGTCTTCTTTTAAGGCAAATTTGCAATAATAAAGATGTTTGGAGGTATTTTATATTGTGCTTGAATTGGGAAAATATGATTTTATTCTGAATATGTCAGCTGCCGAATAATTAAAAAGAGCTCGATAAGAATTATTGATGTGTGAGTAGTCAGATGGCTTCATCAGGAATAATAAGGGAATATAGTGGCTGTTATTCCATATTGGCAATTATTTTTAAATAGCAGCTCTTCTATTCTAGTCCATATGCGATAAAAGACAAAACAAGGTAGACATCTAGTGGCAGGGAATAAAGACAAGGAAAGGAGAATCGACATTAGTGTGGCAAGGGATTCTTTAACATATTTAAGTCGTAGGTTACAATTAAATTGGATGACATCAAATCTTCATTATTACTATTCACTATTCAGCATAGCCTTGTTCAGATAACAACACTCATTTTTAGCTCAGGACTCTTCCTCACAGCATATTCACTCTGCCTGACTCTAATGTTTGGGTGAGACTTCCATTCACGCGACCCTCAATCAGAGTTAGTGTGAAAGATTCTCCTCAAGTACGGGCTCTCTTCATATTTCATTGGCATCAGTTTGGGAACATACTCACTTATATTCAGGAGATACTTCATACAAAGTGGTAATGTATTGTCGAGACTCCTGTATATTCCTTGCTGCTAGTCAACAGTCAGCAGGCTCACATCCTATAATCGGTTGCTCTGACTAATGAATCAGTTTATGCCATGTCCCTCCATTTGAATCCCATTAGAGATATCCTCATTTTGTCGACACCAATTTGGTGAAGTCTCTAAGAGACAAAATCACAAAAGTGACATAAGGAAATCGTCTTATACTCTACTGTATAAAGATTTGATAATAAATAATAATCGATATATAAAATATCAGTAAATAAGAATAATATTAGCCATCAAAATAGATAATAATAACATATAAATAATAATATATATTATAAATAAATATAATAATTAAATAAAAAATTCCTAGTAGAAAATAACAATTTGATAAATTAAAATAATATAATATAATCTCAATATAATAATATTTATTATATAATCTATTAATCGATGTAATAGTATTAATATAGTTATTAATATTAGTACTCAGCCCCCTACATCCTCAGGGATGCATTCTCAGCCCCCTCAATCTTGATTTCTTTTTGTCTTGTATAGTTGTTGGGTTGGCATCATTCCATTTTGTTGTGCGTCGTCGGAGACGACTTCTTTTTTTGGGGGGTATGATGTTGTCGGGAAATAATAATAATGTTGTTAAGTGTAGTTATGTTTGTTAGTGTAACCGAGGGATGGGCAGTTATGGGTTGCGACGGTTCACCTCGCAACCCCTTGGGTCTATATCTGTACTCTCTCGGATGGAATGGATCATCATTATGTATAGGGGGAAATAGTATCTTGTGGAGTCTGAAAACTATATGTAAGCTTTTATGGCATTAATGAAAAGGTTGGTAGTTCTCTAATATTGCATTGCCTTACATTCCTTGCTATTTGTATTATGTATTAACTCACTTCACTCGAAGCGGTAAACATTTACTGCTAAGTATTAATTCTGCAATTCTGAGTATTTCTGATCAGGTGCAGACTATTTGTGTTTTTTTTTAACAGCAAATAATAATTGTTTTGTTTTAAGTATCAGGAACAAATAAATGGAAAATACTGTTCTTATGCTTCAATCTGCAATTATTCCTTAGAAATATTTTGTCATTAAGTAATCTTTATCCATTGTTCTGGAAACACTTGAACAAAAGTTTCAATCTTATGAAAAATCTCAGAAATAAGAAAATTTTAAGGACAGGTAGAGGAGATATTTCAGAACATATCAACAGAAACAACAAATTCATATAGTTTAGAGAACAGACAAGTTCTAACAATTGAGGCATGTGTCAGCCCAAGCTACAGAGCATGCACCTATATAGGAGATAAATTTTTTAATATTAATACTGAACACACTGTAAATACAAAAGTTTCAGTCAACATAAAGAGAGCATCAATGAACAGAAATCCTCAGTCGTGCAATCCCAGAGTTCCTCCACCACAATATTTTTTCAATGAAAATAAATATTTTAAATACACGACTTATTTTTTCTAACTCTTGTCCCTAAGCTAATGCAACCATTTGCAAGCAAGCTACTCTGAAATACAGAATATTTGACCCAAACAAAAGATTCATTGCAGTCTTCTTGGGAAAGAAGCAGACCTGTTGGACTTCATTAAATCGTGTCTTAGCATCTCCTTCTAGAGAAACGCCATTAAGTATGGCTTCCTTAATCTCAGCTGCACGTCAAAGAATATTGACTGAGTATAAAAAATCAATACTTAAAACCTAAAAAGAGTAAAATTAGAAATATACTTCAAAGATCTTCAACTTAAGCCCCAAAAGAGGCAAAGATAGCACATGAAAATGTATGAGGCAAGAAGATTTAGCTCTGGCATAATCAATATTTCCCAAATCTAAGTTATGAAAGAGTATACAATGTCAAAAAAGACATGAAATGAGCGCACTTTGTATTACTCTCTTCATTTATAGGGTTTGTTCTCTATTGTCAATATTTTGTTTTCGTGCTAAATTCTTTCCTAAGAAATCAAAAATCCAATTCAATTATTCTTCATTTGTTATATCAGAAATATCACCTGTGATACTTCCATCTTCAAGCATTCAATTTTTCTTTTTCATCTGTTTTGATTAGAAGTTTGTTGAGTTCAGCATTTTGAGTAGCACATCTGGGACTATATACATTATTTTGTGAGATAGAACAAAAAAGAATTTTTTACTCCCTTTCCACTTAACTTAGGCTGCAATGTCCTAGTGTAATTATTCAAATAAGCATTTGAACTCAATCTTATTGAATAAATGACATAATATCCTGAATCAACCAGAAAATACTTGTTTTGAGGAAAGAAATACAAAGGAAGGGACATCAACATCCTAAAGGCCAATGTCACAGAAATATAGCAATTTTGCTTAATAGGTTTGCTCTTTAATATTCAACAAAAATAGCGGGTCTAAAATAATTTCTCCAGATGGCTCCTTGAACTAACCTGAGTTTCATGGCAAACGCAAAGACCCCACAGATTTGATAAATGAGGTGCATACTGATTAACTGGGAAGAAAAGTGGATACTGGATAACAGTGCAATTCTATATCTGAATTCATAACTCACACTAGATACTCTTACAAATGAAATGGGAATTTGAATAAAACTTTTCATATACTGGTATTTATATTATGAAAACTCATTTATTACTCAAGTTTATATTTTTGATTAAAAGTTTAGTACTTGTGAGAGGAAGTATAGTACTTGTCAAATCAGAATTAAAGATTTTGGATTTTCACAGCTGGACACGATATCATGTATCTGGATACCACTATGTTTAAATCATTTTTTTTCTTGCATTATCCTTCATATTCCTATTTCCTTTTCTCTGAATCTTCATATTTTAGGTTGCAAAATCCTCTATATGTAACCCATATTTTAGGTTGCAAAATCATCTATATGTAATCTATATTTTAGTGTTTCCGGCACCACTTCCAGGACACTATGTCCAAGATGACACTTATGGATACACTTATCAGACCTACTGTTCTCTATGGTTTGGTGGTGTGGGGTCCTTCACTGCCGGACACGATATCATGTATCTGGATACCACAGATCAACAGTCTCATGCCTTAGATTAGAACATAAGAAAAAACTCAATGGCTTTATTTACAAGAAATTAATATTAACCATAAATATAAAAAGAGGTACATGGTGGAAACCAATCAAACTGGAAGATTCGGTCAGATATTACCTTCTACGATTCGCTTTTGTGCTTCACTCAGAGTTTCCCAATTAGGACCCTCCTTCAAAGCTTTAAATGCATTATAGATAGGTTTACTCTGTCCCAATCTCAGTTGAAAAGCTACTTTTTTAGGCTGCATATAAGAAGAATAAGTATGAGACTTCACATCCAATCAAAATATGAATATCCATGGCAGAAAGAACATATTACAACATAAGCATGTGACGACTATAATGACAATCAGAGTTTATGGCAACCATTGCGCAAAGAAAATAACATTTAATTGAACCTCGTAATATAAGAATTAAAATACATCCTCCACAAAGATTGTTGAACCAAAACACTCATCAGATTTTAGAAACTGTAAATGTTCTAACAAAGTCCCAAACCAGATCAATCTAATCCCTTTTAAGGAAATGACACTCAAAGGAGAATTTAGGTTTTTCTCACCAAGTATGCTACCCAAAAGACAATCCTGAGTCTGTTGACACTTGACAAAGTATCCTTGTCTGTCAAAGTGAAATCAGGAGGATAAACACATTAAAATAACCTTGAGCAAAGAAATTTTGGCAAAGGAGCAAGGGGCATAGGTAGCACAGACAGGTGTTGTAAGCAGTAGAACATGAAAGGGTGTTAGGACTTTCTCGAGCTACAGTTAGCCTTTCTGGCAGGTTCTGATGCCATTTCTCTGTGCTGGCACCTGGTGTTCAGGGATGGGAATCACGTAGGATGAGAGATATCATGCATCTTTTCCATTTGTCTTTTCCATGAGAAGATGCTCTCTGCAAACTGCTCAGATTTTGCCCGGCTTATTCAACTCCTTGCTGCACCTTTCTGGATTTTTTATTCTCCGTTTTGTGACTTTATTTTAATCTGTTTCTGAGGCCTCCACTGTGAGCGCATGGAGTTATGCCTTCCATGGGGTAGAGGTCAAGGTTATTCAAAAAAAAAGCTCAGTGAAATTGTCAAAGCCATGACTGAATCTCAGTGGACGAAATCAGATGTTAGATCCGGAGAAAAATGACTGAATCCCAAAGGTGAAATTTGATGTGAATAATCTTATTCAGGATTAGGATGATCTTGTAGTGGGGATTAAACTACAGAATCTTTAATCTCTGGCCCTCCCAAAAAAGGGCACCCAAACTTCGATTATAAACAAATGGAGTTTGATCATACCTTAGGAGCCTGATAAATGTTTATCAGGAAAGGATCTTTTTCTTCTTGTTTTTATTCAGTAAAAGACCACGAAAATGTTTTGAGAAGGGGCTGTGCTTAGCACAAGAAGTGATCTGTTCATAAAAATTGGGATGCCAATTTTGACCCAAAAGAATAGATACCTAATTGAATTCATATCTCAGTTTGTCATTCATATCCAGTTTCGGAGGGAAGAAAATTTCAAAGTGATTGGGTACACAATAAATTTGTGAAAGTTCCTGAAATGATTTCGCAATGAATGCTTACCAAATTTGCTACCTAACTGAATTCATATCTCAGTTATATTTTCATTCATATCCAGTTTTGGAGGGAAGAACATTTCAAAGTGATTGGGTACACAGTAAATTTGTGGAAGTTCCTCAAATGATTTCTCATGAATGCTTACCAAATTTGCTAGAGTATAGGTGGAAATTGATGTTACAAGATTTATTTTTGAGTGCAATAAAAATGAGGTTCAGGATCAAAACAAACGAAAACCAAGACTAGGAAACAAATGCTCTTTAAATCTTTGCATTATCATGAATATGGCACATTCTCCACAACTGTCCAAAAGCTCAGGCAGGGAACGAAGCGAATTCTAAATGTGGTTAGAATAATGAATTTGCTACCATTTAAAATAACAGTCAAAACAGGGTAAATAGAAAGGAGGCTGAAGATGCGTTGTCCATTCATAATCAATTTGTTGCTTTAGAAAATGAAATGTTGAAGGAACGACATCTAATTCTAGTGGAAAGGCTGGTGAAGATAACCCCAAGCATTCTCTAATGATGAAGAAACTCTTGAGGCAGTGAAAGAAACTCAAGAAATCAATTTTTAATAAAGGGGAGCTTTCAAGGAAGTGAAGAGTGGAATGGAGCTGTGTGGGAGTGGTGAAATTGTTCCAGAAAGTGAGGATGATAAAGCCATTAAGGCAATTTGGCTGCAAAAGCCTCCAGAGGTTGGGGTCTGTGAGACATGTCAATTCTCAAATTGCTTATGATAATTCCACCAAGAGACAAATTCCACCAATACAAAGAAAAGTCATCCTACAAAATCAAAGTTGTTAAAATAATTATGTAATGTTTCCATAATGGCCATTCAGTTAGGATATTTCCTTTTCGTAGTTAGTTCTTATTGGAATGTTTCTATCCTATCTTTGTTTCTATTTTAGAAACTTTGTATGTAATGTCTATTTAAGTAGCTATGTCTCATTTGTAATTCAATCAATCATCATTTCATGGTATCAGAACAAGTTAAGTTTTTTGACGAATTTTCTTTAAAAAAATCATGTATCTACTTGGAATTCTTATTCAGGAATTTTTTGAATCATTTTTTATGAAAAATGTGATTTTATTTACTGCTTTTGACGATTTTTCGCAAAATCTGTTATTATAAATTGATGTATACAATAGAGACGAAATGCTCTATTTATAAGAGATTACAAAAGGATGGTTTTAAACGAAACAATTGATAACAAAATGCTGAAAATGAAACTTCCCAAACCAACTAATGTTAATGTTTTCAGATTATAGCAAAGAATATACAATCTATAGAGGTCTTTCAAATACTAAGACACAGGATATAATAAATATTCTCAAGTAAAGAAAGATAATACCCGGATTTGAAGGTCTGAATTTATCCTTTTGTTGGCTTCAAATCTGCACTTTGTCAATCAAAATCTCATCATAATATTGTCATCCCAGCATGACATTCACCATAGCTACTCCCAAAGGGTGAAATAAATAAACTAAGTCATGGAGTCTCACACATGACTTCCACCATGGCTACTCCCAGAGGGTGAAACAAGGGCTTTCACCTCAAACTTCTCCCAGAGAAGAATGCATTACCACCTTGCCTACTCGCAGAGGGTGGTTCCACCATACCTACTCGCAAAGGGTGGTTCAGGGGCTTTCACCTCAAACTTCTCCCAGAGAAGAATGCATTACCACCTTGCCTACACGCAGAGGGTGGAACAAGGGCTTTCACCTCAAACTTCTCCCAAAGAAGAATGCATTAACAAGGGATTTCACCTCGAACTTCTCCCTCTCGAAGAACTCATTAATGCATATAAAGATCATCTGAATGTTGAGACTCCCTCTCAGCCGAGACTCCCTCTCAACAGGGACAGCATATTCACAGTTTGAATAACACAATAATTTACTCCAATGTTTGACCAAGCAAGGAGCTTTTGCACTCTCCCTCTGCCACACAAACTCTGTGATGCCCCCTTTTCAATTAAGAATTTAATAAATAATAAAATTAAAAATTAAAAATTAACAATTAAATAAATAAATAATAATACCAAACAAGGACGCAAAGCGTCAAAGTTCCTACCGAAGTTAAATGTGATGTGTTGAAAGTATTTAGTAAGAAACTTATATGGGAGTTGAATTGTAACTTTTGGATAGGAAATATGAATTATAGCAGAAAATGTTGCAACATGATAGTAATAAACTATTGTGTTGCATTGAAATTGAAATTGTTGTAAATTGTAGTGATAATATTAGAATCTTGACATCGTTAAATCATAAATTGGAGTTCGTTGAATAATAATTGTAGTAATAATGTAGTAAATCTTTTGACAAATAGTAATGAGAAAAGGTTAACTTTGAAGCATTTACATTTAAATGTTAAAACATAAAATGTTTTTCTTACTAAGTAAACAAAAGACGTATTGCATCTAATTCATGTCAATTAGTAAAATTTGTAGCATATTGCTTAGTTAAACAACATTGTAACAATAATTATTTATGTATGTAACAAAAACTAGATATGTATAGTAATGGTTTTGCAAAACAAAAAGCTCCATATACAATAGTTTTTTAGTCACTAAGTTAAAATTAATGAATATCTATTAAATAATAACTATACAATTATAATAGCTATACCAATATTATAATTAACTAATTAAATATAACAATAATTAGATAACTAGTATCACATATAATTATACATATAATAATTGATCTATATTATAATAGTAAACATATAATAATAACTTATTATCATATTCATTATTAATAACATCTATTATTATGTAAAGTAATTATTCTACTATTTATTATTAATGACTATATAATAATAAGCATTAATTATTCAATTGAATATATATTAACAATCAAATAATACCACGTATAATTATACATGTAATAATTGACCTATATTATCGGCCTGCTAATGGGCCTTGTAGGAATAATCCAACTCTGAAAAGAAAAACGGTTGTTTGGCAAACACCAGAGGAAGGATGGGTGAAAATCAACTTCGATGGTGCTGCTCGGGGAAACCCTGGGATCTCTGGATGTGGATGTGTTGCAAGAGACCATCAAGGCAATATTCTGGCCTTTAAGGCCAAACATCTGAAAGACGACACAAACAATGTGGCTGAATGTGTAGCGGCCAGTGAGGCTTTGGCATTAGGCATCAAATTGGGAATTCGCAGAGTCCGTCTAGAAGGTGACTCAGAGATAATAATAAATGGAATATCAAAGGGAAAGATGGATGCTTGGCACCTTGATAAATATATCAAGCAGATACGATGTTTGTTACAAGACTTTGAGGATTTCAAAGTTACCCATGTATACCGAGAAGCAAACAAGGTAGCCAATAAGTTGGCTAATATGGGAGCGAATGACGCTTTAGGACCCCAATTTGAAATTTATGAAGAGATGAGGAGTCTTGAATTTGAATAAAGAGGATTAAAACACCCCACTTATATCACCTTATTGGAAGTATAAAGGAGAATCAATCGGCCTTAAAACCCGATGGCGCTCACATCATGTCAGCGCATGTGATTTATTGCACTCATTAATAGACACTACCCGCAGTAGGCCTTCCAGATTGTTCGCAAGATTAATTAAAAAACAGGGGAATGCGAGCAAGCCATGCGGAATTGAGTGCAGTGAAGAAATGGAGGCCAATTTTGCGTTGGAGTCTGATAGCCAAACGCAAGCCTACAAAGGAAAGGTAACGCCAAGACGACTAAGGAATATCTTCATGTTTGATGATGGTGAATTTGTGGAAGGTCTGCAGCAGATGTTTGGAATGGAATATCTGGATTCCTATTGGAGGCACCGCTCCAACCTGGATGTGGCCTCCCTTTTCGTAGCACTGGCGTTATCGGTAGGAGAGACAAAGGAGGAGGTTCGCAACGTTGTGGCGGAGTGTGTTGACTCTCAATGGCTGCTGGGTTTTGAAGACATTGTTGACAGGGCGGTGCTGGGTATAGGTTTGGAGATGGGACCNGGAGGCTAATTGGAGGCGGGGACAATTCGGTGCAGCCATTAGTGATATGGTCAGCTTCAAACCCACAAGGCGTTCACTTACCAAGGGTAGACAAGGGCTGGAAGAAAATCATTGCATTTCTGCAGGAGAAGGTGTGGAAGAGTGAGCGAAGGAGCTTCATGAAATCAACTCCGCACAAGAGCGTTACAGCACCAGGGCAGCCAATACGCCATCAAACTGGTAAGAAGGCACTGAAAATGGAGGGCACATGCGGAGGGGGAAGCTCACGGGATGACAGCCCCACCGTACCCAGACCAGTGAAGGATGATAACGCCATTACCAACTTCTCGAGGGAAGAGGCAGCAAAATGGTTCAAAAAACAGGCGTGAAGGGCTGGTGAAGCAGGAGGATGCTGAGATCGTAATGTTTTAATGTCTTTTTTGTATGGTTGATTGTATGGTAAATCTTTATCTCCTTTGTGGGCGTTAAGGCCTCTTTTTGCAAGGAAAAGCATATAGGTATAGGTGGTCTGGGGTAGCGAAAAAATATGCTTGTAATGCGGTAGCCAACCGCGAATATTGGCTATATGATGTAATCCCTCTTTTGATATCAATAAAAAATATGTTACCAATCAAAAAAAAAAAAATGATCTATATTATAATAATGATAATAGACATGTAACAATAACTTCTTATATTATTAATTATTCATAACACCTATTATTATTCATACAAATGATTCTACTATTTATTATTAATAATTCTATATTTTTAATAATAAGTATTAATTATGCAATTATATTTAATATATACATTATTTATAATTGTACATATTTGTTAAATTATTATTATAAAAAATCAAGTGGTTTTATCACCCACACATTGTCAAAAGAAATAGGACAAAAAGATATAATTGTATGTATTTATTAAATTATTACTATAAAAAAGTGGTTTTATCCCCACATATTGTCAAAAGCATAAGGACAAAAGGAGTCATATTATGGAATAGTGAAATGACTATTTTATGAAAATGAAAAAAAAAATACAAACATAAGAAAAGTTGGTCAATCTATTTTAATTATTGTTTCTCATTGGTTGATGCTTTGACATTTCAAAGGATGATGTCATCCTAATAAGACTGTAGAGTATTGTTATCCAATAGAATTACAGATAAAACAATGTGTATTTTAAAATAAATTTGAAAAAATTATAAACTTTGGAAAAGTTAGCAAATATTTTAATTCTAGATGGTGATTGGTTGATACTACATTTAATTGATTCTGAACGAATGCATAAGTATTCTTGCCTGTGGCAGGAACTAATAAGACAATATATGATTAAACAAGTTTTAATTAAAAATTTAAACTTATTATTAAAGGAGATTAGATAATCATAACAATTAAAGAAGTCAGAAATCTTGATAAATCGATGGTTTGGTCAAAGCATTGATCGATTATGAGGCAGTTCGATAATTATAAAAGATATACCAAGTGGTTAAGTGACACCATATATGTATAATCTATATCAGCATTATTGATTTTGTATCAATATATTAGAGGATTGCGATAAAGGTTGTCACTAGTAAGTGCTTAATGCAATTATGAGTCGACGAGAATAGTGTTTATTTGGCGACAACGATATTGTTAGAAATTAGTGTTATTTTAAATGATATATTCAACCACTAATATTATGATTTCGTTATTTAAATAATGAAGAAACTAGCAATGTTATTATTATTTTAATCAATAATAATTAACAACATTATTAAGAAATTGGAAATATTATTATTTAACAATATTATTATTATAAAATTAGAAATATTATTATTAATATATTTCATATTAATAATTACCAACAATTATTATTATTAAGAAATCGGAAATAACATTATTATTAATATATTATGAGCAGTAATCACGATAATAACTATCGCTGGTATGTATCATAAGAAGATTTGAATTAAATGATTGTTTAATTATAATCATTATGCAGCGATCATAATTATTATGCAGCGTTTGTATTACTACTCCTTAAGACTTCGTGAGAAAATCGTCCTCAAGCGACTACCCATCCATGCTGGCAAAAGGAGACTGACGTGTCCCATGAAAGTGAAGGGATATAACCCCACGTCCTGTAAGATATAAAGGAGAATTACAAAAACAGTGCTAACACATAACGGGCATCTCTCCATGCTTCAATATTAATATATTTCATTTGCACATATCTGCCATTTAATTACTCACAAATTCAATGATATCGCTTGAGGAAAGAAAAAAACAAACTATAATGTATCAAGAACAATTAAGGGCAAATGATGATTAACATAGTCGTCTATATTTCACCATGAGTGAAGTATAGAAACAGGACGATAATAGTGTCAATGTCCTAGTAGAGGAAAAAGGAAAGATGTTCAACAAAGTGGAATTCGACCGCTCTATTCAGTATGATATTGAATATATATAAATTTATTTTCTGATATATATATATATATATATATATATATATATATATATATATATATATATATAATTTGAGATATATGCATATACATATTATGAGAATTCTATATATATATATAATTTGAGATATGCATATACATATTATGAGAATTCTTAAATAATGTGTTCTTATGTAATTCTGGATTTCTTTTTTGGATAAATCTAAAACTTTGGTTTTGTAATCAATATTAATGCTTGTACATTTATATGTTCACTAGGATGATAATATGGATACCATATAGAATGAGTCTTATATTCATTAGAGATGGATTCCTATATCTAGAGGGGGCTAGAGGAAATTGTTATAGTTTCCCTAGTCTCGAGATTGTTATAATCTCATGTAGGCAGTATATATATTGATAGCCAGTCATATGCATATGAGTAGGTTTGGATAACGTTTATCCTTAGCAAGGGATTCTTAGGGCAGTGCTCTATAGGAAGACGTGCCAATAGCTAGGTTGCTTAGAATGGATCTTATATCCCTTAAGCCGAGAATCGGGAATTATGTGAAGCCCGACCTAGAGGCAGCTCTTAGGATCAAATCCCCCTCACTAACATAAAATATAGAGGTAATGGTTACTTAGGAGCAGTGCTCTATGGGAAGACGTGTCAATAGTCCAGGTTGCTTAGAATGGATCTTATATCCTTCAAACAGAGAGCCTAGAATACTGTGAAGACCATCCTAGAGGCAGCTCTTAGGATCAAATCCTCCTTACTAACTTAGAATATAGCAATAAAGAGTTGAATATTATATGTTATCTTCTACTAATGATGGTTTTAAAGGGAATTTATGTAAGGACCCAAGATGGGACATTACAAGCTCCCTTTTAATATAAATTCTTCATCTTCGAAGAAACTAATCACAAAATAATTTGAACGGGTACTTCTTCTTCAAGAGCCACCAACTCAACTCAGGCTGCAATCTCTCCTCATCCTTGTGCTCCTCGATCCATCTTGGAAGCATGGAATAGAATCAAACAGACTAATGCTAGAAGCATACATGATTCACTAATTCCAATGTTCTTACATGAATTAAATATATAAAATTCATGATCAATATTCAAAGATACAAAATACTTATCTCTGGATTGTCTAATATTTCTCGAGAAGGATCTCAGCATGCACACAAATAAAGATCAATACATAGCTATCTCTTTTAACAAGATTGAGCAAAAATCACAATCGAGCATTCATAAGATGATCATTGCACTGCATGCATACTATCTTGCACGATGAATACCAACGAACATCTTCTTAAGGAATACCATAACTGCAATCATAATGACCTTCATCATAGGTAATTTAGAAGCTCTGAACAAAAGTACTCTGGAAACTCCAGCCCACACAAAATTGAAGACACACAGAAACAACTCATACTTTGCTCTGGAAAATCATAACTGAATGAGGTCTGGTTCAAGATCTTTTCTTCAAACCTGGCTATGATACCATGTTGATATTTTGAACCAGAATAATATAAATGCAATATACAGAAAACCAGAAAAGCATACGAACAGATGACCCAATTATTTACCCTAGGAAAACCCTCCTACTCGAGGGAAAAACCCAGCCACACTCGAAAAACACATCCTTTATTGAGTTCTTCAGGACAGATACAATAACCACTTGCTTCTGATTGAGCTCTCTAATCAATCAATCAATAAGCCTTTTAATCAACTTGAATACACAGAATCATAAAAGAAAATGTATGTATCTCTCAGACACGGATACCACAGAAAGAATTAGAAGATAATAAAGATCATCTACAGATCGAATGCAACAGGATCTTAGAACTCTGCAATAATAAAATCTCCAACACTCATCAATAATACTGAATAGCTTTTCCTGGAGCAACCCAGCCCGATGATCACTCAGATCATATAATATGTCCAAGCACTCACAGTACGGAAGAACACAGAACAGAATGCAACGGAATAATTCTTTCTTCACAGAAAAAAGCAGTCCTGTATATGCTCTTGCACTGATATATATCTCCTGGAAAAGAACAATAAACAGCTCTTCATATGTTGTCACACACCGTAGCCTTTCTCTTGTCGTGAGCAAATGAAGGCAAGGCTTCCCATAAACTAAAGGGACATCGACGGTGACACAAAGAGTGACACGTTATACACATAACGACAATCATAAATGAAGAATCACGTAGTCGCAACAACCTGCTAGTAAAATGAAGTATGCTCGCACAGTGCCAAGTAAAACAATAACGGTGTTGAGTCATCCAATGTCTAAAATATGATGCCAAGTCATCAATTACCTCAACAGACAGTAAGTGATAGATAAAGAGATAACTTGATGCCAATGAACTCACAAAAATGAGGAAAGAGAAAGGAACCGCCACGATACAATGTCATCAGAAATAATCTCACAGACTGGAAGTCATACAACCATAGACTAACTTGTCGCAGACTTATCGGCAATAAGTGAACTTATCACGATAAGTTCTGCACTGCGACAAGTTGCATAACTTTCGCGCCAACTCCTCGCGCAGAGAAGTTGGAAACTTATCGTAGAGAATATCGGCGATAAGTTGTAAACTTATCGCAATATTTGAAGAAAATATCAGCCGCAGTCCGCTTATAGGGACTGATGGCCCAGAAAAGGTCAAAAACAATTTTTTTGTTTGCCAATGCCATTTTAGAGAGAAGAAAAAGGGTTTGGTGGAGAAAGAAGTTGATTTGCAGCGTTGGAGATCGATTTTTTGTGGATTTGAAGCGGATTCGAAGAGATTTTTCAAGCAAATTCGGATTCACAAGTAAGTTTTCAAAAATCTTTTTCTTTTTATTTTTAAATTGTTTTGTCTTGTCATAGTTGCATATAAGTTTATAAAAACTCTAGAATACCATTTCCAATTTACTATAACTGATTTTAGAGTGTAATAAACAAGATCTAACACCATTTTTTAACATTTTTTGCAAGAAATTTCATTGTTTTTTCAATAATTTCATATTTTCTTAAAAAATTCATAACCTAACACTTTTTTTGTTTTTTTTCTTTCAAGTTTTAGCAATGTTTAAAGTTTTTAAACTTATTTAAATTATAAACCAATTTAGTTTGTTTCTAAATTTCTTTATTAAATTTCTAAAATTGTGCATTAAATTTGTATGTGTAGGTTGAACTTGATATTACATTAAAATGGCAAATAGGGATAGCTCCACAACTGG
>MU228248.1:748414-783189 GCA_018584345.1 Thuja plicata | reverse complement strand
GGCTAGACTCCCTCCCACTCCAGTAGTTTTTAGTAGAGCTCGTGGGAAGAGGAAGATGTAGAGTTAGACTATTTTGATATTGTACTTGACATTTGCTGAATGTTTTACAAAGACAATTTGCTATTTTCAGTTTTCTTTACAGAGTTAGAGTCTTTAGACTATCAGACTATGGTTATCAGCAATCAGCATTCAACATGAGGATGCGATTTTGTACCCTATTTGCATTTATATATATCTAAATCAGCTTGTTTGGTTTGTTTACTCATTTATTGACTCATTAGATGCATCTGCTTATTGAATTTTGCAAAAAAAATGAATTTTTAATTAAATTTAAGCAAGTTTTAAAGTTCCCGATAAGTTTTCGACTTATCTCCGATATTTTCCGATATTTTTTTTTTTGCCCTCGGCGATAAGTTGTTGATACCGATATTTTGAACTATGCATACAACACATAGAAGTCTTTTGAACAGGAGACGAATAGAACTTTGACTAAAGCAAAAGGAATTTAGAACCACACAGGTATGAAGATCTCTATCGCAACTACTTATTTCAACAACCGAATATGCAGCTCAGAGGCTGGATGTCGCTACGGATGCAGGTACCTAAGGACTAAGTCACACAGTTCAGCAAATATCATGCTACAAATTCAAATTTCAGCGAATTTTAAACTTTCTTATTAAATTCATTGAAATTCGACTTCAAGTTTGTATGGTAAAAACAAAACCGTTCATTTAAAAATATTTTTCTGAAATGCTTTTTAGTGTTTCCGACATAATTTTTAGGCATTTTTCAAGTATTTTCATTATAAAAATGTGTTAACTGCCTATTAAACCACATGCAATCTGTAAAAAATCATTTCTTTTGTGAAGAAAGAAGCTACACGACACCATATTTCCATGTGACTCACTCTTTTGCGACACCATTTGTTGCCATTCTTTCCCTACGTTTGATTTTCTTAAGTTTATTTTTAGGTTTGTGAAATGATTTTTAAAAGTTTAATATTAATATTTAATATAGAAATTTTTAATTGTATATAATTAAATGAAACTAAACAGTTATAATATACAGTTTATTTGTTTAATTATATAATAGTTTACAAATTTATATTATTAAAATTTAAAACCGAAACATATAAATATATTATAACTATAAGTTTATAAATTTAGTTTGTTAAACTTACAACTTAAATTTATAAATATTTCTTATAGTTGTTAATAACTATAAAATGGTTTAATTCTGTATATTTCTTCAATTTTTTTGTATATATATAATTTCTAATATATATATATATATATAAACGTATCCAAATGCATCCAAACTCACCAAAAAAAATTTCACGTATCCACGTACTCACATCTACATCAGGATTCGAACCGGTAACTTAGCTAAATTCAGAAGTTGTTCTGGTGTTTATGCCAAATTTGGAAGCCCCTATATTTGGTAGACTAAATTCGTCTGCAGAACTCTAATTCTAGTGAAGTTTCTAACTAACTAGTGAGCAACTATTTTAGTAATATCTTTGAATTTAACAATAATTTCACCAAATTTGGCAAAGTTGATTTTCAAATATAAGACCCCTATATGTTGGATGTTTGCATCTTGCCCCTCATTTTCAAATGGCTGGTTCTAAGACTTCAGTCATACGGAAGCGTTTTTCAACGCAATTTTTATTATTTGGGGTCAAATTTCACAGTCTATACAATGGTGTAATCAAAGTTTGTTCAAATGATCCCATTTTTCTGAAAATTTTGTTTTAGTGGAAGAGCCGGAAGGGGGCCCAAAAAACAAAGGAAGTACAGTAGGTGTAGAGCTGAGGCAGGGACAAAGTGTACAGGCAGCCCCTATATATGGAGGAAAAATATAATCTGCAGATCTCTAATTATGGTGAAGTTTCTAACTAACTGCTGAGCAACTATTTTAGCAGCATCTTCAAATTTAGCAATAGTTTCACCAAATTTGGCAAAGCTTGGTTTTCAAATTTAAGTGCCCTCTTGTTGGAAGTTTGCATTTTGCCCCTCATTTTTAGAAGGCTCATTCTCAATCATACGGAGACATTTTTCAATGCAAGTTTTATTATTTGAGGTAAAATTTTGCACTCTAGAGTCTACACAATGGTATTATCAGTGTTTGCTCAAGAGATCCTGTTTTTCCAAAAAAAACAGTTTTCTCATGAGATCTGAAGGGCAGTTCTCACTTTTTGAACTCCAAACAGCTGTAACTTTACATACGACCTCAAATCGAGGTGATTCTTTTTTTCAAAGCAGAAATTTTTGAGCACTACATTTTCGTCCTATTTTGAAGTTCTCATTATGAGATTGTTTTGTACTTTCAAGATTTGAGTCCATTTATGGACATTGTAAAACTCTAGAAAACAATTCCAACATTGTAAATGCACTCTTTATATAAGTGCCAGATCCTTAATTTTTTGTAATGGGGCAATTCTTGATTAAGTAAAAGGGGAGGGGGGAGAGGGTGAGCGGTGGGGGTCTCCTTTTCCATGTACGTTTTCTAATTTGTTTACTTGCGCTCATTCTTTTCCCACACATGAATCATTCCAAGGTTCCTTTGCTAACACCATATAACTATGCAACTTGGCATCAACATGAATGGAACACCTTAATGCAACTTGGGTACACTCCATGTGTTGACCAAAAGGTAGTTGAACCTACAAATAATAAGGAAAGGATAAAATGGATGCTTAAACAAACAAAAGCTCTTAATTTTCTTCATAGTTTTGTTTCCCTTGATAAAAAGCGTCAAATTGAACAATGTAAAAAATCACATCATCCTTGGGAAAAGTTAAGAACATTGTATGGTACAATAGACGAGGTTAGAGGCTATCATATTGATAATGATTTGATAAGCCTTGATCCAAAGAACTTTGACAACATCCAAAATTATATTCCTAAAGTTAATGATATGAAGCACAATTTAAAGAGTGTAACATGAAGAAAAAGGACATTCAGTTAGTCTAAAATGTATTGAACAAACAAACTCCTAACTATGAATCTTTTGTTTCTACTTTCTAGCTTTTACACTAAGAGGCAAGCTACGGGATCAGCTTATATTAAGCCTTCATTTGCATCTTTTTTGTGACATGTTAATACCATGAATGACAAAAGCTTCTTTTTACGGGTCTCATAAAGCCATCAAAGAATCCAGCTTTATCCGTTAGTTAGTCTAAGGGATAGAAAGAGTCAAGATAATCCGACAAGAAAAAAAAGAATCAAAGAAAAAGCTACACAGGTCAAGCACAAAATAAATCACTTTCAAAAGATGACTAATCTAAGGAAGAGAAGCATGCTTGTACATATTGCAAGAGGACTAGACATGAAGAACATTCTTGTTATAAGAAGGATATTGATGAATTGAAACATCTTAAAAGCAGCAACATTGATCTCCCTTCTAGAATGCCTGAGTCAACTTCTTCCCATTCAAAATGGTCAAGATCTACTAAGGAAAATGGTTAGGTAGGACTTGCTTTTGAATCAAAAAGCCACACGGATCAAGCACAAAATAAATCATTTTCAAAAGATGACTAATCTAAGGAAGAGACGCCTACTTGTACATATTGCAAGAGGACTAGACATGAAGAATATTCTTGTTATAAGAAGGATATTGATGAACTGAAACATCTTAAAAACAGCAACATTGATCCCCCTTCTAGAATGTCCGAGTCAACATCTTCCCATTCAAAACAGTCAAGATCTACTAAGGAAAAAGGTCAGGTAGGACTTGCTTCTGAATCGGCTAAAAATAAAGGTAAAGCTCTTTGTGCTTCTATGGGTCTTGAATTAGGGAGATGGCTTCTAGATTCCAGAGCTTCTCACCATAAGGCTTCTACACAATCTACATTCTCTTATTTTGAGCCTTGTGTTATGCCACCTATTTTGATGGGCACCAATACTTACATGAATGTAATTGGGAAGAATTTTGTTGATATTGGGGATGGCACTTTCAATGATGTTTTGTGTGTACCTCATATGTCAAACAATCCTCTTTCCATCTATCACATCACTCATGGTGGAACAAGGAAGACTATAAAATAGACACCTAATTCAATTATCATTCGACATTTGGAAAACAAAGAGATAATTGCTAACACAATAGTTGATCATGCATCTCCGTTATACACCTTATCAGACTTCACACCTCATAATGATTTTGATCCTTTCGTTGTCGATCATGCTCCTAATATGAACTTTGATTTTGAGAACTTTTGTTACATGAACTTCGGTATTTTCGCATGTAATCCAGTTCTTAAACCTTGCATTCCTACTCCATCTACAATAACTTCAGAGGATACTTGTGTTGCTGCATTCATGGCCTTCTTGTGATTTAGTCCAGCAGCATCTACATCATCTTCCAAATATAGCTACTTGGGATACTACTTGGCAAACATTGCATGTTTGTTTGAAGAGTCCCATATTTCAGACTTGGGAGACGTTATTCATGACATTCATTGCAAGAACCCCAACAGGTTCTAACTCTGCCAAACCACTAAATTGCTATGCAAATGATATATTTGTTTTGATATGACAATATAATTAAGCAAATAAAGATATTGCAATAATAATTTTTTAACTCAAAACTAAAATTGCATTGAAAATACACAGCTGAAAATTCCAGACTTTTATACCAGCTTGAATACTCAGAATTATCACAATATATTGACAACCCAATTCATTAAATAACCCCTATTATCTAGAACAACAATACCCAAAAAACCTAGGAGTTACAATTCATGAACTTACAGGTATGATATGTCTTGAAAGCCTTGAATAATCTTCACAAATCTGCCCATAAATGCTTGAAACCTGATTAATAATGGCTGCCAATTCCTTCTATCACTACAAACTATTCTGGTAAATAACGAAGCATTCAAACCCTTAATTCTGCAACAATAAATTCATTCTTGGCCTTTGAACTAAAGCCAACGCCTGACATAATTCATTGGGTGTTTCACCAATTCACTATGCTGAAAAACTTAGAAGAATTCACAATTCTTCAAGCTTGAAATCTGAAACCCTTGTTTCCATTTCTTCTTCACACAAACAAAGCAAAGTAAAAAATGTTGATCAATAATGAGGTTGATTTGCTTTTTCATGTGCTTTTATTACTCCAATCTCCTTAATAGCATTTAAATTCACTTCTAGGTTTTTAATAAGACTTTATAATAAGTCTTCAAACTTGGGTGCTCATATTCATGGATTATAAATGCACTTTAATATCATTTAAAATAATATAAATTGTGTGCACATTGACTTTATAAAATACTTTAATATTTTGGACTCCAAAATATAATCCATTAATTGCACTTTAAGTCACTTAAATGAAGGGTCATGGCCTCATTGAATATAAAGTGACTCTTTAACCTTATAAATAATTATTAATAAAGTAATCACTTTATTAATAATTAAAATAACATAACTCCACAAATAATCATTATTTCTCAATTTTGTCTGAACATGGGAGTTAACCATTATGTCCACTGTGCACCCAACTGCCTTACTAAACATAGTAAGGGTCCCTCTCTAACATCCATTGACTTACTATAAATAGTAAGTCCCTGAAACTGAGTTAACTGACGAATGAGTTAATCACTGTGCATACGAGTCTAGGTGGCCCTGTCAAAAATAGCTCTGACCATAATTTGACTTACTATTAATAGTAAGTCACAAATTGGAAGCTCTCTCAATGTCACCATAACTCCATACTGCTAGCAAATTGTCCAGGTGCCCTGCTAAAGATAGAAACTCTGACTTACCCAAAATAGACACTTATTATAAATAGAAAGTGTGTCGATCTGACTCAATCGAAGAGCAATCCCGGCATCACAGACCTCTAGAGTGGAAAATGACCACTGGCTCTGCCACACAACCCCCTCTATCATCCTGATTAGCCTACGAGGGTGATAGAAATAAGCTAATCCCATGCGCCTAAAAACGGGGACATTACACATACATGCATCCATTCATTACATTCCATCATATACATATGCATAACATTCATCTCTATCATACATACATACACAATGGGTGTATAACCATGTCATACATAGATACATCTATATTGATGTAATTGCATGATCATGTCATCTCATTATAACATCACTGCCTCATTTCATTATTGCTACATAATCATATCTGCATCATAGATCATAATTGCATTGCATTACCACACTCAGCGATCCATATATCATTGCACTATCATGTGTATTCACACTCAGTCGATCCATCAATTATTGCACTATTGTGTATTTGGATACTTAGTCGATTCTCGTAATCGGGTTGGCATTAACAATTCATAACAACGTATGATTAATGGCATTCACCGCAATAATCATCCTGATTATTGTGATGAATATTGGTGACTCTTCATTTGATATTATTATGAGAGGCGACCATTCCATCATGCCTCCTCACTTGATCGATCATGTATATATATGGATATCATATCATTGCAAGAAGACATTATTGAATACAGATTTGAATATAAAATATAACAGTCCCTTGTGGATTACTTTGTTTAGAGTAATCGATTGCCAAAAGCAATTGAAGGTGCAAGCATTTATATTTATATGAGAGACAACATCATCCAAAAGCATAATCAATACAAGATATATCAGAGACAGCTTCATTGTCAGCGCATAGATATAAAGATTGATCAGACACAGCCTGTACAATATCCATTCATTATTGTACCTGATAATATCTGCATTAGAGACAACATTGTCATTATATCAACCTGT
The DNA here is from genome assembly GCA_018584345.1 of Thuja plicata. NCBI lineage: Eukaryota > Viridiplantae > Streptophyta > Pinopsida > Cupressales > Cupressaceae > Thuja > Thuja plicata. The sequence continues at coordinate 776,438 of MU228248.1, read as the reverse complement.
ATATCAGTGTGGGAGCAATAGCACATATCAGAGACAGCAGTTCAGGTTATCAAGCAGACATTTCATTGCCATATCAGATACAGCATTTGTGATTATTGTTATGCAATCCTTCTAATTGATTGGAAGCATATGCATTTGGAATTAATATCTATTCCCATTTTATTCTGCGTATGCATTTGGAATTAATATTCATCTCCATTGTACTTAGCATTTGCAATTGGAATTAAGTGTCAAATAAAACATTTTATCATTATCAACTTGAGTTATAATTATTGAATTAAGGAAATTCATGTAGTATCTCAATTTGGATAAAAAGGGACATTACAGAAAACTTGTAATATCCCCTCCAAGTTGACAAAGGGAATATTATTAATACCTTATTTAATCTTTGAAAGTTGTTAATTATGTTCAGTGGATGTTTTGCAACCGACAGTCTTGGGATCAATTGCAAAACAGTGGTTCCAACCACAGGATGTGAGACACAATCTCTCCTAATTATAAGGGAAGGCTCCCCCTATCTACTGCTACAGAAAGCAACTAATACTAAACTAAAACCTAAGATTATGTACGCTAAGCTAATTGACAGGGCATTACATTCGCCATACTCTCTTCTTTCAGAGTGGGTTTTCTTTCATCGTATTATCTTATTTCAGAATACACGATTCTATCTTTACACAATATCTTAAGTGCAATTCAGCAAAGTTAAAAACAAGAAGCTCATGAAAGCTCAAAGTCTTTCAATAACTTCTTCAGTTAATTCAAGAACAAGGGTGAATCATACAGGCAGCTCAAAGTCTCCAATGTGTACTTCACCTTACATGCACAAGCATTGAAAATAAAAGCAGCAGAGAGTGTGCAAGTTTCCTCCTTGCTTGAACATTCTACACTAGCTTCCAATGTGATAAGCAGCACAAAGTCTGCAGGAGCAAATCTGAAAACAAACTATAACTCCAAATACAATTAGCAGCTCAACGTCTCCAAGATTGAATTTAAATCCCTCTTGAACGAAAGCACAACATTCACAATCAATCTCCAGAAAATGTCGTCACATAACACCTTAAATCAGCACAAAGTCTGAAAGTGATTTGCCTCTTCAATTGAAAGCAATTTGATTTAAACCTAAGCTCAAAGTCTTAGAGTGCACAACAAATTGGCAAAATATCATTGCATTACCAAAAGATAAAAATTACAATGAGCACCTTCTCTTATTTATAGGTGAGGGGCTAAGAGCAAAAGGTGGGAGAAGTCCAACTAACTAACTAAGACTTATTCCACAACTAACTGCAGTTAACTTATTCAACATTGCAAGTCCTATTGTATTTCGACTTGCAATGCGATTACATGTGATTACAAGTTACAACTTTGCAAGTGAAATGATCACCAGCAATTACATCTTTTTATTTTAAATGCAATTTGTCAAAATGAAATTACAAGTGCATAATTGAAAAGTAATAGTGTCCGGAGACACGAATATATTTACATCATCCTATGTCAGTCTTCATGCTGCTACAAAATGGTTCTCAAAGCATTCAGTATCTAGTGGAGGTATTTTGCCCTAGAACGGGCAACTTGCATCCTTGACGATGTTTAATAGTGGCATTTATTTGGAAAGCATCTTTTCAAAGTTTTGTGAGCATTTCAGTCTTGAAAGCATTCTATTGCCTTTGAACATAAATCATATGAAAATCTCATTCCCAATGAGTCTTCATGCTGTCCCTTTTCTGCTCTTATCTATCAATACCTTCTTCAATAATGCCATGAATGTATCCTTGAGATCTTTGAGTCCCTTACCAATGAAACTCATCCTCATCTTCACGTTTGGGGAAGTACCAGTTCTTCAGGGGAGGATTTGCGCGGGGATGAGGTAAGAAGTCCAGATTGTGGGAATATCTCTATTTGGATATGAACGTCCTTCCTCAAATTCATTTGTGTCCATCAACCTTGAAGCCATTGCCCTGCAGTATTGTGACTATTGATTTCCCTTGTGAACTTGTGACTACAGGGAGACCCTTAAGGCACTGTCATTCCCTGGACCATTCATTGTTTATCATAACAGACCCTTGACTGTATTTTCAAATCCTTTATCATATTCTTGAACAGTGTTTCTTGATCTTTATGATATTCTTGAACCCGTCTCTTGATGCATTCTGCTCTTTATGAGATATCTCCTCTTGAGGAATCTGTTTTTGGCTCTTTTTCTATGATACCATTGTGCTCTAACCTTGCTGTCTCATCACATCTTTTTGCTGTTTTTATTGACATTGTCTTATTGTTTTGACATCCTCACTATCTTTAAACATTGTAGAGCACCTTTCTTTACAACTCTGTTATAAGCCCTGCACTTTTGATGTCATTCGACTATCCTACATTTTGATATCCTCATGGCTCTATATGCTTTGTATCATAACCCTTACACTATTACATTTACCATTACATGAGACATGAATCTCTTTGGTGAATCACACAAATTATTGCATCATGCTGATGTTTCCTCCCCTTCATAGTCAAAAACCTTGGACTATGGTTTCATATCAGAACTCAAAGATAGGACTACAACCTATGCAAAGAGCTATCATTGGATCTCGAAGATCACATTACCAGTTGGGAAAATATATGTTTCATTTTGCTTGCAATCGAGTATTGAAAGCCCAACTTTCAACTATGATCAGCTCTTTAGAAAGTCCAAAGCAAGAGTTCACACTTAACTCCACCATACGTGGATGCATGGAGGTTGAACTAGTTTGGTTTTGGGCATTGAATCCGTCTAAAAAGACATGAAATGAAACCAAAAAACAGGAATGTGACCATTGCCAGGGCACGGAAAGAAAAGAAAAAGAAAAAAAAAGCCTCCACTCAACAAAACTCAAAACAATGCGTGCCCTACGGAAGATGACCTTGAGCACAGCAACAAAATGGAAGAAAACGAATATGCAAGGTAAAAACGTGTGGAAAACGCCTAATAAAAAGCCCTAAAATCCAAAGATGGGGCTCAAAACGCGCAGAAAGAAAAACAAGTCCATTTGAAGAGTTATAGTTCGAACATGAAAAGACTTCATTATTTATAAATGTGAATCCATGGAAAACAGGTTTCCAACAAGTAAAATGCAAATTCACAGCGGCAAAATCAACTACAGTCTTCACCTGCGGGTTTCAAAAGCCAACTGACAAGATCAAAACAAAGAAAACAAGATGATCGAGCTTTTGAAAACATATTACAAGTAATTTTGGGTTTGTGAATTTGTATTACAGGCTTGAACACCTGGATACAGATCAAGCTTTTTTTTTCTTTAAAAAAAACATAAAACTGAGTTTATCGGGTTTGTAAGGCACTTTTACACGTTATAAAACATTGGCAACTTGTATTTTGGGTTTAGGAAACCGTATTGCAAATTTTCAAGTGTGGCAAGATGCATTTCAAGTTTCAAATGACAAAATACAAGCCACTTTAGGTTACAAATTCAGGTTTTGAATAGCATTTTGCAAGTTTACTTTTATGTTTAATTTCCAAAACAAAACATGTAATACACACCCCAGATTTGCACATATATATTATTTATTAATAAAACTTTAAAGAAAAAACACTTACTTGTAATGGAAACTTGCAATAATGGTTGCAAAACCCGAAATTACTAAGACAAAAACAACTCAATCATTAAAACACTAGGACACTTAATCAAATCGGATCTTGAGAAGACGATTGCAAGCGCAAGTAACGTGGACTTGCATTTCACTTGTAATAATAATTACTTGCAATTACAGGCCAGCGATCCAATTTTGAAGAAAAACTTGCAATACAGCCTCTAAAACCCAAAATTTACGAAAAAAAAAACAACTTTTAGACACTAAAACTCATCGAAAAAGGAGGCAAAATACTTGAGTTTGCAAACGAATGCTAAGATGATGGAAATATGCCTCGAAAGGTGTATCTAGAGCCTTAAAACGTCAAAATTTAGATAGGTTATCCCTATTTTTTACAAGTCAAAATTTAGGGACAATAAATTAAGCAAGGAAATTAATAATCAATAATTTAAAAATATTGGGCTGGTGGCCTACCTCGATTGGCAAGAGCTTCTTGTGATAAATCATGAGGTCACGAGGTCTAGTCTCCCTGCAGCCCATGTGGTACTGGAAGATGTGTCACACCAATGTCACCAGTCATGTTAAAAAGTTTACCCAGCACACTAGAGTTTATAAGGGGTGCTATACCCGATTCCTACAATCTAAAAAAATAATAATAATTTAAAAATATTCTACTAAAAGCCTATTTTAAGAATAATATTATTTAATTAATTTATGGTGGTTCTTTTGAATTAAAATTAAAATTATTTGGGGCCACATGAATCTTTTCCCTCTTAAGGTCCCAATTTAATTCAAATAATTTGGGAAGGAAAAATATTCGGAGGAGAGGTATATAAGAACTATTGGAGATCATTATCAACAAGGAATGTTTGGGAATTTCATTGTTCTGTGCCAAAGGCTTGCAAGCTGGAGGAATTTTGCACTTTCGGTGGTGAGACTACCCACCCTAGTCTACTGGAGATTACACAAATTCCTGAAGTCGCTCTCAGAGACAAATTTGTATCAGCATTAAAGATTATGATTATTATGAATGGGCAATTATAATATTTGTTGATTATTTTGGTGGCGTGAAAGATTGTGGTTCAAAGGTAAAGCGTTGAAATATTTGTTTAGCGGAGCTGAAAGCATTTTAGGCTACATTTGTTTAAATAAGACAAAAGCATATTAGTAACAGTAGCATGTGCTGTGAATCCCCTTGCGTAAAGAGGAGGTCGAGCTGCATTTTGAGGGGTTGTGGATGCTTCTGGGGGAGCCGTTTGAACCATCAAGAGTTAATACTTCAGTTCGTGGCAGATTTGGAGTCATTGGTACCCCGGGTGTAAGGCAAACAAGCAGAGTTTGAGGAGGTGAATCTCCTTCATTTGTAGCCCCTGAACCTTATCAGTGAGAGGACATTAAGGTTATATGCTGGCTGCCATTACTCCTTGGGTCTGTTGTGACCTTATCCCTACATTATTTCCTATTTGCTGGGCATTTTGTTTCATATCTCTACATGACCAGACATGACCAGACATCAATTGCAAAGCAAAACGCCATACCTATTCTTGCAGCGCTCTTGCAGCTCGTTACTTCTTAATTATGGGTCTTTCCTTCAAAATCTATTGAGTGACAATTCCTTGAAAGCATAATCTGAGGCAAGATCAAAGGGAAAAAGCATATCAATATTGCTGCTACAGTTCTGAAAGAGATCATTTCCAATGAATTGTAAATAGCCGTACATTACAGTAGGGTCTTTAATTGCTGCAACGCCTATCTGGCTGATAGTCCAGTGACTTAGTAGCCATCTATCCTATTTTGAGCAATCTTATGGTAATCTCATTCATCTGGAAATTGCACTCATGTTCTACTGCCTTGGAAGAGAGCATTTCAAGCTCTCAGAGAACATTCTTATTGCTGTTCATATTTTGTTCATAAACAGAGGTCCAGGGATATTTCAGATCTGAAAAAAATCAAGTAGCTGTTCAAATAAGGTACCCTTGTTGTTTGTAGTTCTTTAACTGATGTAAGTTATTATAATTGTAATGGCCAAATTGGGAGTAAATATGTTTCAAGTTTTTCAATAAATGTTTGCCAAAATATCTTTGCTCAAAACTCAACAAACAAAAAACAGATTACATGTGAACTGCTTGTCAAAATTCCTATTTATCATAATCTATTGCAAATAACTTATCAAATATACTGGAGTATGCCAACTGTTTGACACAATCTCTGAACATTAAACATTGGGAAGTTGAAAAAGAAAGGTGCAAACATTATTGCAATCAGGGTTGGACATTACACTTGTTTTCTTTTCTCTCTTTTGGGAAGGAGTTTTGCCCCACTGGGTTTTCTACTTTTCTCCATTTGTGAGTGATTATTTGTTGTACTCAATAAATTAAGATCTGCATGTTGTGACATATATTTAATTTTATGCTATTAATTCTTTGACCTTCATTATTAGAAATTTTAGCCTATTTGATGCATATTTCATAATTGTTTTTTAGCATCAGAAGTCATGTCACCAGGTTGCTTCATACAAGCCAGCAGTAGGGATCTCAGTGGTGCTTGATCATACTTCTCACTTTCATAAATTTCTCAAATTGGAAGAAGGTTTATTGTCTAAAAGCACCCATCCTTTCATATTTTGCATGTGAATTTGCTCTTAGTCGCATCTCCATACAAATTGAATAAGTATATGAACTACAGTGAAACTTCTAGAGATCCTCAATCACATAATGGCATTAGAAATAGACACATCTAAAGCACATTGAGATGTCAACCTTTAATTTCAGCCTCCAAATTTTAACTACTACAATACATTTTCAGGTGAATCTGAACTGCATAAGTCTCATTCTAATATTTCACTTGCAATGCATACTAAACAAATAATACCTGCACTTCCTCAACAGCTGAACGAAGTTCCTCAGAATCTTTGACAGCTTTAAGATGGTTAACAACTCCCCATACAACAGAAATGCGATCCACAATTTTTTCTAAAGGCTCAACTAACCTTGGCCAAGCTGGCTCTACTGAGCTTTCCAGTTCAGCTAAGTCATTTTCCTGATGAAAAGCATCATAGTACAATCAAGTCACACAACCAAGCAAATCATTAGTGACCACCATTCAAAACAATTTCCAAGTTTTGGCAAACAATAAAAGATCAATACAACTTCACAAGCAATGAGCATATGACAAATATTCACCAAGACACAGAGAATGCATAGCATTTAACATATTAACATAGACAAGGAAATAAAATTCTTTGTAATTTAACTTTGGAATTTCTTAAAATGAGTGCTCAGGAAGGATTTACAAATCAAGAAACAAAATTAGAACAGGCAATCCCTGGCTCATATCCATTATTCTGCAATGGCAGTCCGAGGTATCAATTTAGCATGGGGATTCATATGAAAGAGGAAAGTAGAAACCTTCAGTTTTGGACATTACAAAAATGTTACCATTGATAGACAGTGAGGGAGGTGGCTACAAGATTAACACATTTGTCATTGCAAGAGTTGCAAGCAATTACATAACACAAGATGCAGCAACTACTTCAAAGGGAATGCTTGGGACTAGCAAACATTGCTTTGCTCTAAAACAAAAGCAGAAAACTAAGATTTGTAAAGATTGTTGGTTCTCTATCCTGTTTCTAGCAAATTCTAAGAAGTTGTGAAGTTCTAAGCTTGGAGTTGCTGGGAAAACTATGGCACTAGTTGCCATAGTCATGGCTTTCTTGCCTAAAACTAGGGTCACTAAGCATGGATTTGTGTTGTGCTTCAAGAATTGGCCGTGGATTGAGCACAATCAGTCATGAATCAAGGGCATGAAGAACAACCACCAAAGAAAGTCCAAAATGAGTGGGAATTGTAGAGGAATACAATTCACGAATAAATGAGCGTGAAATTGTAGAGAGATACAATTTACGACACTACAAAAACCAACCAACTTGGGATCTTTGGTTCTTCTAAACATAATGCCAAAGTCAAGTGTCCCTTTCACATATCTCAACACAAACAATATAACTTACATATTTCCCTTTAGTGCGATCATAAATGTAACTCAACTCAAATCTAGTCTAGTTGCTTAAAGATAGAGAAGGCTATCCACTCGTTGCTTTGATGATGACTCATGTATTACCTCAAAGTGTTTCCCATTTGAGTCTATTTTGGCCAAAAGCTTCCGCCCTTTCTCCACAAGGTAGACAAGATTTTGCAATTCGTCATTTCGAACTTGTTAAGCAAAATCCTGGCATATTTGGATTGAGAAACAAAAGTACCACCACCTATTTGTGAAACTTCTACACATAGTAATGTAGGACTAAGTCAGTCGTTTCAAAGCCTTACTCAAATTGCATTAGATTTGTTCAATCAAATGTGCCACACTACTTGTAATGATGATATCATCTACATAAATGAAATATAATGACCTTGATATGCAAATTTGAATTTGAAGGACTTCTTTGGAATCCCTATTTAACCAAATACCTCTCAATATTTACGTACCATGCCCTGGGTGCCTACTTCAAGCCATATAGAGCTCTTGTCAATCTGCATACCTAATGAAAACAACATGAAAACCTTGAGGCTGGGACATGTACACTTCTTCCTCCAAGTGACCATTGAGGAAGGCACTCTTTACATCCATTTAATTGACTTTGCAACCAAATTGTGCTACCATAGAGCTAAATGGATCATGCTCATCTTTCTTGTAGGAAAAAAGGTCCCCTTATAGTCAATAGTAAATACCTTCTCTCAATGAGAACCCTCTTTCTACCAACTGTGCTTTGTACTTGTCAGGTGTACCATCAACTTTCTACATGAATTTGTGCACCCATTTGAAGCCAATGGATTTCTTCCCTAGAGGAAGACCTAAAAGAACCAAAGTTCTATTTTTCATAAGACTCTAATGTTTGATTTCCATGGCCTTTTCCCAAACAAGTTTACCTTTGACTCCCTCAAACACCTATTTATCATAAATTTCTCAAATGTTCTACTTGCGCTTGCCTTAGGATGACCAACCCTCAATCATTTCATCATCCCAAACATTACCAATGAGTTTTTGCTACCATTTTAGAATTTTTTGAGAAACCTCTCTAGCCAAATCACAACTTGGGCTGCCTAGTTCCATGTCATCTAAAAGCTAATCTAGGTTCTCCTAAAGAAAATCTTCTAATACTAGTATGTTCTTGGAGATTCCACATGCACAAAATGAGATTCCTCATGTGCAAAATCATCAGATCACACCCCCCCCCCAAACTTCAACTCGAGGTAACAGAAGTTGGACATCTATATCTTTATCCTTCAAAGGCTGATATTCAATACTCTTGATCTCTAAAGAGAGCTGAAAAGGTCTGACTTCTTCATCAATCACAACATCCCTATTGAAGGTCAAGCGGTCAATGTCAACATCAATCAAGTTGTAAGTTTTATGATTGTCATACTACCCAATTAGCATCAACTTCTAACTCTTCAAGTCCAACTTAGTTCTCTTTGGATCTAGAATCCAGATGTGTGCAATAGAACCAAAAACCATAAGATGACTCGCCTTTAGTTTCCTCCCAAACTAAGCTTCCTCTATGGTCTTCTCCTTTACTACCTGTGTAAAAGACCTATTGAAAAGATAGATTACAATGTAAAATAGCTTCACCCAAAATTTCTATTGAACGCTTATGTTCTCCGGCATATATCGAGTCATCCCTATTATGGTACGATTTCTTCTCTCAACTACATTTCATTGTAGAGTATGAAATCTGGCGTGTTTTTTATTACTATGTTTAGCACAAAAGGCAATAAATTTGTTTGACCATAATTCACCTCCATTATCAGATCTAAGAGTTACAATGTCACATCTTGACTCTTTCTCTACTAACGACTTAAACTTTTGAAATTCCTTAAACACATCTGATTTTAATTTCAAGAAAAACAACCAATTTTTCCTACTCAAATCCTCAACAAACAAAAGAAAGTACTTGGCATTAGTGACAGATGTCATATTCATTGGTCCACAAACATCTGCATAAACCACTTCTAGGACTATCAAAGCTTGTCCATCTGAAAAAAGTAGTTTTGTGTTGCTTCCCTACTTGGCAAGCTCCACAAACACCTTGTATCTAGTGTTGTATATCAAGTAAATGCTCTATCAAATTCTCTCATGCCAACTAAGAGAGGTAGGTTAGGTTGAGGTGCCCATAGTGTACTAACATATATTGCACTCTTGGCTGCCAATGCATGCTCCAAAACCTCTCCACTATCAACGAGTCAATACAAAACATGATCTTCAATCTCATCAACAATGTTCTTCTTGGATTCCTTGTCAACAATATAGCATTTGTGTTTGCTAAATATTACATCCAAATTGGGACAATGGGGCATAATCTAACTCAGAAACAACAAATTGAGCTCCATTCTTGGGACATAGTACACATTGCAAAAATGAGACTATTCCCTCCTAAAGATATCTACACATTTCCTCTACCAACAATTTTGTACTCCTCCCCACAACGGAAGATCACCAAATCTAAGCATGTAGAGTGTACTCCATACAGAAATTTTTCCTATTGGTGAAATGTCGAGACATTCCAAAACCTATGTACCATGAGAAGAATTTGACTAACCTACAAGTTGTTTGGCCATGAAAGCATAGAAAGTTGACTCTTGCTTAAAATGCTCTACAACAAAAGCCTTTGGTGGAGAACCTCTCAGCTTGGATTTCTTTTCAGACAACCTCTTCTTGCGATGCTTCTTCATATGACCAAGTTTACCACATTAGTGACGTGATATTTTTCAAATGCTTTGAAGTGTCTTCATTAATCCCTTGACCTTTCTTTGAGGCCACTTACCTTTTCCCTTGTCGTTGGTTGTAGATGCCTATTCTGCACTCAATGTGTCACTATTGCTACCAAATTGGTTCTTCCATCTATCCTATTGCAAGAGCCTATAGCACAAATCTTCCAACTTCAAGTCAACATTGGTAGATGTGATGTTGAGTGTCTCAATGAAATGTTCATATACCCATGATAGGTCTTTTGTTGTTATGCCCACCATTTTTTCTTCTTCTATCTTGCGACATATGGCTTCCAATTGATTGCAAATGTCTTTGATCTAAATGTTCCTATAAAGGCATCTTCTCATCCATCATAATTGAGAAAAATATATTTGAAAGGAAGAAGCCCCTGGCTTCATCTGACATCTCATGTAGATATCACAAGTGCTTCCATATCCTAGAAGAGGTTTTGCTTGTTTGCAACTCTAAAAATATCACATTTGTCACTAATAACTTGATCAACATGAGGGCTTTTTGATTATGCTCATAAACTTGTCCTAGTCTTCACTTCAACCACTGGTCAGGCATCAATATTGAGAACAATCATATTGATGAACCTATACTCAAAGATTGTGAGCATGTGTTGCTTCCCTGTGTTGTAATTTTTGCCAATGAAGCGTTGGCTACCCTCCAACATGATGTTGGGTAATGAAGCCATCCCTTCTACTATCTGCGATTACATAAAATAATGTAATCCTTTTGTCATTGTGATAACATTGAGAAAATACTGTGAAACCTTAACAGCTGAATAGCAAAAAAACACCCACAATTGTTTTTCAAAAATTGCCAAAACAAGTCTAAAAGCACTAGAAACCCTATCCGCTAAGAAAAAACCATGATTTTGTCCCAAAAATCATAAAAAATTGCAGGAGCCCAATTGTCCAAAATATAATGCATATACCCATCACGCAAGTCTAAAATAGCCAAATAACCCTTTTTTATTTAAAACATTGGTAAAGGTACTTCAAGAATCCAAAGACCATCCAAAAAACCCTACCACACCACTTCTATTGGAAAAGAAACAACACAATTTGTACCAAAAATATGCAGCAATTTTGAGCAAAGTGCCACAAAAAATTTAGACAAAATGGCACACGATTCTCACTAAAAATCAATCTTTCTTTTCCACAAAATAAAATTGCAACTTTAAGGAGTGTAATTTTCGCAACTTTTAGCAGAAATAATTTGCGGTCAACAAAAAAATCCCATGTTATTTTGTTACAAAAAACGTAACAAAATTTTGTGAAAAAATCTGCCCAAAAACTTCGAGAAAAAGTTTCTAATTGTCCTCTATATATCATTTGTAAGTCATATTGTACCGTATAATGTCCTTTTGGTATTTTCTGCATTGTGTGTACAAAGTCATCACTACCAACAAAAGTCCATAAATTTCACACTCATCGACCCCTGTGTGATCACAAAAAAGTTAAAGATAGAGAATGATTACCAAGATAGTTGATACTAACAAAGGAGTGGAAATCTCCTTAAATAAGAATTACAAAAAATCTATCCTAATAAAGAAAAGGATAAGAACTTAGGGATCACCCCGTAATGCAACGGTTGTTGTGCACCCTCATTTGAGGGAAGTTTGGGGTTCGATTCCCCTGGACGCTATGCCCGGTTGGGCTGACGTGCTTGCAGCTGACGGTGGCATAAAGTATGGTTGTCCCCTGCTGGCAACGATGTTGCTCGCCGCAGATCGTTTCCCAATAGTTTTGATCGCTGTTGTTGACAAACAGAGGCCAGGCGTGCATCGCGAGTAAGGCGCAACACGAGAGGGGAGAGAAATGTTTGGTGTTCGATGATGATGGCCATTGTCAGATGTTTGATGGTCTATCCCTCCGTTAGTTAGCCAAGGAACTATTGGTTGGTGCTCTCAAAGCTGAATATTGGAGAAATACTGAGGATGCCTTGGCTCTCGGTTTGGGGATGAGGTCCTCATATGTGACCTCACTGGTTCATAGCTCCAGTCAAAAGCGCTTACCCATAATAAAGCAAAAGGATATGAACTTAATAAAAGAAGAAAGAATATTCCTAAAGTCTATCCTAAAGACTTAACTAATTGACTTTTATAAATTAAATATTACAATATTACTTTAATAGATGAAAGATCCATTCCTTATATAAAAAATCTTATAGAGATAGTCCCCACAAATGGATGATACCAATCACAAGATTATCTACAAGAAAACTGATAACCTCTTGCACCAATAGCGAAGCATTGGAATCAAGGTTGTGGAGGCCATTAGCGATTACAATTTCAACATTTGTATTCTTAGTCACAGGTTTCATCAAATTTCATCTATGAAATTCAAATTTTAGTGAACTTAAAACAAATCTTAAAATCCCTTTTCAATCACCCTAGCATTCATACCGATAAGGGCTTGTCATTTTTAAAAAAGAGAAATCTATTGTTGCAAGCAAGCGAACAACGTACGTAACAAAGGTAGGTCACTATTGTTTTAATATTATTTAATTCTTAAATTTTGTTTCTGTCCATTCTTGGAAGGGGATTGAGCGAGACACGAATGGATTTGTTTGTTGATTAAAAGGAGGGAAGATGAAACTAAGGAGATAGCAACTTTTATCCTCAATCCTCTCCTACTTGTGGCTGAGTTGTGTGCCCATTACTATAGATCAAAAGATTAATGCCACTTCTCCTACTTGTTCCTCACCCCTTCCTACCACTATTCATTTTCCAAGGTTTCCAGTTCAACATACATCTATAACAATCTAAGGAATGCTCTACGGAGCAAGCTATATATTATTACTTTTTATTTTTCAAAATAAAATTTAGCATTTTATTTTTTATTTATTAAACAATATCATTGTTTTTAAATTTTATTGCTTTAGATATATTAATATGTAATATTTTTAAAAAAAAAATTGTTATAACATATTTACTTTTTAATATATAAGATTTTTTTTAGATATAATATTTTATATATTTAGATGCAAGATTTAAATATTTTATGAAAATAATGAGTTGTGCGAACATGCAGAAGGGGGAGGGCGAAGCTTGGGATAGGAAAAAGGATGGAGGCTTGTCTAGGGCAATCTATGGAATAGTGGAGCGAGGAGGCAAGGGCGTGCTAGCAATGGTGGAGGAAGTTGTGGGTGGGAAGCCGCAAACAATTTTAGGGGCTGTAGTTTTCAAAGTTTTCGTCGATAACGTTAATATGCAGGTCTCGGATGCTATTCCCTGCAACACCATTACGGACAATCTCCTCAATCTAGAGGTAGAGAAACCTAGAGAGAACGCAATTAATTTTGTGGGTATTTGGCCATCGATGGAAAGGATTTGTACCTAGATCAGGCACAAATGGAGAAGTTGTAATCCAGAAGTAAGTTTTTTGGCACAAGGTTCTTGGAAAATTGTGTTTAGAATGCAATTAATGTTGTGGGCATTTCGCCATCGATGGAAAGGATTTGTACCTACATCGGGCACAAATGGAGAAGTTGTAATCCAGAAGTAAGTTTTTTGGCTAAGGTTCTTGGAAAATTGTGTTTGTTTCTGAAGTTGAGAGAGCTAACATTATAAATGGGGGGTGGAGTGTTGGTCTATATATGTGTCCCTGGTCTTCGAGGTTTGATCCTTATAAGGAAATGATTCGGGACGCTCCCTAATGAGAGCCACTTATGTTCCATTTTATGTTATATTTTAGACTTTCATATGCCTTCAACACACGAGCATATTGGGTGACCAAAAGTCCGTCACGCTACAACCTACCCATATCATACCATTTTATCACCTTTATGCTGCATATGATTCAATATATATAAGTGGCATTTAATATGGTTTTGCGATTAAATATGAAAATTAATTGTTGAATTGTCTTTACCAAATAGCATTTTTATTTTAGCTTCAGAAAATAAATCCTGCAACATGCTGATTTAAGGAAAATGCAGACCTTCCTGTCACCTTCTATGCAAGTACATTCCTGTCGCTCTCTACAAGAATTTCTTGTTTTCTACCCGTGAAGTTTCCTGTCTCTTGGCCAGCTCAGTGTACTCCTTATTCCGACAACCACCTGGGCACCATCTAGTCATACGAATCATTATAAAGCATGCACTTGTTAGCAGTTTGAAGGGAACCAAAAATGTTCTCATTATCTATCATCATCTTTGGTTATAACAAAACAGTTTTTAATTTGTGGCCAGCAGCCAAGGTTTTACGTGAGCCATTAATTTGTTGGTCATAGGCCAAACCAAACTTATTCTATTTTTTACCGTTTTAGATAGTGGTTGTTATAGAATTGAGCTATATAATATCAACTCCAAAATAGAAAAAAATGAAGAGAATATAATAAATGTACTCTATGTTTTCTTTGATAATTCCAATGACATCTAACATGATCAGCCCAACGTAAAAAAGCTATCTTTTGTTTCATCACCTGGCGGACTAAGGAGACGGCCCACTTCTTGGGATATCTAGTGATTTCTATTTTTTTTATAGTAATTTGTGTTTGATTTTTCACAGTATAGTGTATCATTTTAAATTAGCAATTAAGTATGATTGTTGTTGAATTGTTACTATTTGCAATCTGATTAAGAATTCTTTACTGTTGAGTGAGATTGTTAAATAATTTATTGATATTCTGTCAAGTTTTCATTCATTTACTGAAATGATTTAAACTCTGGATCTGCAATTTGGAATTTATAAAAGGAACTGCTACTGTTACTTTTGGCAGCTATTACAGTTTCTATCATAGTTTCTATCACAGTTCCTGTCAGATTTTTGTTTATGCAAATCACGTGTGTTTTTAGCTGCATTTCATCTCAACCCACCTCACTACCCGCGGCATTTGCGCATATAGCCACAATACCTTTCACAAGTTTACGCCCCCAGATTGACACTTAGACCAAACTGAATCTTATTATTAAGCATTAAATCTAATTCACTTTTTTCCTAGCTTTGGCCTATCACTCCCCTCTAAAATTAGAATGATTAATCTTTCAATGGAGCTATGGACAGAGGATATCATTTGTCTGATCAGTGATTTGTTGGGGAAGTTTGATCACAACATTTATTTACGTAAAGGTGGTGGGGCGGCTTCACAAGCTAACATCTGTGTTAGGGTGGATCTTAGCAAACCAATAAACCATTCAGTTGAGCTAAGCTCTATTTTAGGGGACATAATTGTGGATATAGACTACAAAGGTTTCCCTTTCAGGTGCTTTAAGTTTGGAACCGTTGGCCCATATTGCTAGACCTT
Source organism: Thuja plicata (assembly GCA_018584345.1). Lineage (NCBI taxonomy): Eukaryota > Viridiplantae > Streptophyta > Pinopsida > Cupressales > Cupressaceae > Thuja > Thuja plicata. The sequence continues at coordinate 760,842 of MU228248.1, read as the reverse complement.
CTGTGTAGAAGTCCAAGCGCAAAGCTGTTTTTCAGAAGTCTTCTACCCCGGTTCTAGACACCGTTGTTGTGGCTGGCAACCCCATTTTGAATAAACCATTGCAAGCGATTTCAGGTGATCATATTATTGCTAGAGTTGCTAATTTGCCTTCAGAATCAATCAATTCAGAGGAAATTGTCTTTTTCAATTCCAAAGAGCAGGGGATTCTACAAGATATTGGAAATCAGGTGAAGGGAGTTAATGAAGATGTTCCTCAAGTTGTGCCCTCCGCTCCTGTGACCCTATTGGGTAGAGATGAGGAAGATAGTGAGGCAGAATTAGAGGGCAAGGAAAAATCATGGAGCATGGTGACTACACGGGTGAAGAAATTGGAAAGTAAGAAGATGATGACCATGGACGTTGGAGATGCGAACTCCAAAGGGGGGATATTAAAGGCAACAAAAGTGGAGCTATAGGCATGGGACAATTTTAAAAATAGATCCCAGAGATCCTTGAAAAGTTTTGTCAAATCAAGAGGCGAGCACCTCCCTGCGGACAAGTGTTGATGAAGGTTGTTAGTTAGAATGCTTGGGGCCTTAACACCCCAAAGAAGAGTCGCTTACTGAAGCGATTGATTGCACTGGAAGTCCCAAATATATTCTTTGTTCAGAAACAAAGGTCGGTGTTTGCATATTTAAGCAATGTTGCCTCGAGCTTGGAAGTTTTATGAGTGTGTGGTGGTTGCAGCAAGGGCATGGTTGTTGGTGGCCTTGCGGTCATTTGGAACAGGCTGAGTTGAGAGGGGTAGATTGTCAATGATTCTCCCTCTTGACTTTCTGTGAGGTCTAAAAAATTTAGGTATGGTCTCTACTTTCTGACTACGAATGTTTATGGGTGAAATTCAGCTCAAGGCAGGAATAGGACTTAGGATCATATTCAGGGCTAAAAAGTTCATGAAGATAAGGAATAAATAATTGGGGGTGTCTTTAACGTTGTGCATAGTCTGAAAGAGAAAAAAGTGGTAGTGTTGTCTTATTCTGGTTCTTTGGATTTGGAGAAGTTTCGTGAGGATATGGCTTTGGCAGGCATCATGCCTAAAAATGGGTAGGTACACTTGGAATAATAGGAGAATTGGAGATGACAATATTTTATGTCGATTGGATAGATTTTATGCTAGCTCAAATGCTTGATGGAAGTGGATGGCTTTTTCTCTTCAGCGATTCGGTTTGGCAGTTTGGATCATTGGCCGATTTCATCAGAGTTCAATATGAGTTTGAAACCTAAAGGATCACCTTCAAAGTGGAGTCTTTTTGGTATGAACACCCAGATTTTGGCAAAGCTCTTCAAAGCTGATGGTGTAAGGAATTTAGGGGGAAAAGGCATTTCATCCTTTTACAAGGAAAAGGGTTAGATTTTGGAGCAAGGAAATTGTTAGTAACTTTTTCGAGAATAAATTCAAGATCAATGAGGATTTGAGGAAGGTAGAACAACGTCTCTGGGGCTCTTCAGGAGTGTGAGAAGAATTTACTGTTGGAGCAGAAGAGAGTTCTTATAGTGGAGGAGGTTTTCTGGCAACATGAGTCCAAAGTTAAATGGCTAATGGAAGGGGATCTCAACACCAAATTATTCCATTTACACATGCAGATCAGAAGACAGCAAAATAAAATTGTTTCTCTGCAGATGTCTATGATGTTACCATTGAGGAGGTGATGGCTATTCAGGAGGATGGTAGGAATTATTTTCTTTCTTTGTTGAACTCCCCATCTCAAATTGATCTTGAGGCACAAGAGGCTATATTGAGTGATATTCCTACTCTAACCAGAAGAGAACAGAATGAAATGTTGGCTGCCCCTTTTTTCCTTTAATCAAATCAGGCATGTTTTCTTTTCCTTGGGGGCTAGGAAAGCTCTGGGCCCAGATAGCTTTCAAGCTGAGTTTTTTCATAGTTTCTAGGAGATTGTGGGGATGATGTTTGGAGGGACAGTGGAGGAATGCAAAAGTACGAAGTGAATGATGAAGGCTTGGAACCACACTTCTATTGCCCTTGTGCCTAACGAGGAGGCACCAAAGTATTTGAAGATTTTAGGCCTATTGCCCTATATAACACAATCTATGAAATTCTCAACAAATCTATGGCTAATAGGTTTAAGACTTGTTTGTATCAAAATGTTTTGGACAAGGCAAAAAATTTTGGGATGGGATTATTATGGCACATGAGATGATTCACTTTGTTAAATCCATGAAAAAGGAGGGTACGATGATCAAGCTTGATATTAATAGGGCTTATGATAGAGTGTCTTGGGACATTTTGTTCTAGGGTATAAGTAATTTTGGTTTCCACAAAGATCGATATGGTTGAGTTTTCAATTATATCTCTTTGGCTTCTTTTGTTGTTCTAGTTCATGGTCTAACTTCTAAACTTTTTGATGTGAGACATGGGCTAAGTTAGGGCAATCCTTTGTCCCCCTTCTTATTTCTTATCCATCCTTGGTCCTTGAGTAGGGCCTTCAAAAACAAAGCTAGTTGTGGTCGCCTCAAAGGTTTGCAATAATGTTACTCATGTTAAATTCGTTGATGATAATCTCCTATTTGGTGAGGCCACAATTAGAGAGTCTAGGAGTTTCAAGAAGATCTTGGTTCTCTATGAGAAGGTTGTGAATCAAGTTGTAAATTGTGACAAATCTAGAATCTTCTTTCTTAAAGATAATTGTTTGGAAAGATTGTATATCTAGCGTATTCTTGGTTTTGAAGTGGATAAGTTACCAAGAAAGTATCTCAGTATGAGTCTAATTGATCAATAGTTGTCACTTGTTGATTGGAGCATGGTAGTGGACAAAGTCCAGGGGAAGCTTACTTTGTGGAAGAGGTGTTGGTTGTCTTTAGCCGGGAGGATTATGCTTATCAAGTCTTCTTTAGCGGCTCTTCTAGTTTTTACTATTGTCGTGTTTTAGATCCCTGGTAAAGTTGCTAAGATTCTTGAGATGGCCAATGTTTCTTCTTGTGGGGTGGAAGTGATAATTCCTTCAGATACAGCTTGGTTAATTGGTACGCGATATGCAAGTGGTTGAGGCAAGGAGGGTTGGCTTTTAGAAGATGTATCAGTATAAACAAAGCCTTAGTGCCCGAACTTACTCGGCACATCTATGTTGAAGGCCATAGGCAGTGGAATAAAATTCTGCAAGCTAAATATTTAAGTAACAATAGTGATGGTTTGTTCAAGGTTGAGCTCCCTAAGGCTTCTAGTGTTTGGAACTTCTTTAGATCATGCGCTACTTTTATTGCTCCTCATATAAAATGGAAGATGGGTAATGGACAGAGTATCAAAATTTGGCATGATTGTTGGTTGGATGATAGTGCCTTGAAGGATCAGATTGTCTTTCAACCTTTGATCTGTCATTTTGATATTGCGGTGGGGGAGAAAGTTAGTAATTAAATTGTGAACCACAACAGTCATCAATGGTAGATGCTTTGTGCTGACGCATTTGATGAGCTCAAGGGTGCATGTGACGTCATTGAGTGTAGGCTTAAAAGATGTCCCATCCGGATTTTAGTATGGAGGACAGCAAGGTTTGGGATTTTAAAGGCAATGGCTTAGTGACAATTAAGGAAGCATTAAACTCCTTTTTTTTCTAGAGATGCTGAAGTTAGTTTTGTGAATTGTATCTGGTATAAGTATGGGCTTCCTAAAGCCAATGCCTTTATGTCAATTGTGTGGAGATGAAGAGCTCTCACCTAGAATCATTTACAAATGTTAAGTACATATGGTCCACCTAGATGTACCATGTGCTTGGAAGAGGAAGAAAGTAATGATCATATGTTTCTTCATTGTCCCTATGCTAGTCAATTGGACCTTCTTTCTCCAGTGGACTATTGTGTGGATCTTGCCTAAAATTTTCCCTCTTCTTCTAGAAAGTTGTTGGTTGAAATTAAGAGTTTGAGCTTGAAATTTATTTGGAAGGCTGCCCCGCCTATTATTCTTTGGAATATTTGGCTCGAATGTAACAGGCGGGTGTTCCAGGCGAAGGAGCGAGTGGTGGAGAGAGTGTCGCATAGGACTGAAAGCTTTTAGTAGAGTTGGGAGAGTCTCTCTGTGACAAGCTCAGGGGTGTGGATAAAGATGAGATTCAATGGGCTAATGCTTGAACACAATTTAGGTGGCTGGGACTAGTAGTCACTAGCCAAGCTAGGTTGCTCTGAGCACAAGGTGGATCAAGTTTGATTTTGATGGTGTAGCTAAAGGTAACCCTAAGGAGGCTGGAAGTGGAGGTGTTTTCAAGCATGAGAAAGGCATACCGGTGGGTTTGTTTGCTATGAACTATGAGGTGGAGTCTAATTATTTGGCTGAGGCTTGGGCTCTGCTTGAAGGCTTGGATTTGGCTAGGAGTAAGGGATGAAATCAGCGGTTGACAGTGATTCCAATTTTGTAATTGAGGATTTGTTGGGTAGGGAGGTGAAGAGCTGCAATCTCGGAGCTATTTTGGGAAGGCCTGCTCCTCCAAGCTTGTCTTTGTTGATTCTTGATGTTCTCATATCAAGCAATCTGGAAATAAGGTTGTCGATTGGGTTGCTAATTATGGTGTTGCTTTGTTTTCTAGAATGGGAGAGTGAAAAAGTCAAGTGGTCGGATTTCTTGTATGTTGTCATTAAGTTGATGCTGGATAATATCAAGTCGCATCCCCTTGACAACTAGGTTGTTCCTATCCAAGTTTGTGGGTCTCCTTGGTGTGGTGGTGATTGTTTGTTCATGGTTCTATTCCTTCGGACCAAGGTGGTCATTGTTTGTTTGATGGCGTTCTTGCTAGTATCGTATTATTATTACTCTATACAGTTGTGGCCTTTGGCAGTGTTTGGTTTTTGGTTCATAGATTCTACAACCATGTTTATATAGAACAAATATTAAATAACAATATTAAATTATTCAAATGTAATTAAAAATAATTATTTTCATCTTAATAATATTTATATATTTATAAATATCGTTCATATATTAAATATGCCATTACTGTCGAGACTACCTGAAGCTACAATTGCTACTAGATTACATGGGAAAAGTTTGGAGTGCTAATCACCATGAAAATAGTGCCAGGAAGCACAGAATCTCGCTTCCATGGTGACAAAATCTTGCGGCAATGTCACATACTAGAGTAATGACTATGGTTTATACTGCCAAGGTTGGGAATCAACCCCCCAGTGGTCGTAACGCTAGGCAAAATCCTCCTAATGGATATATGTTCTGCTCAAGGAATTATTGGCCTCCCATAGGGCAGAATGGATCCATTGGTTGGGCAGATCAGGTAAGATATGGGTGCCCTTCTACTTCGGGCTTGAAACTCATTCATTCACCTTAGAAGATGCCATCTTTGATCTCAACTTTCATCTGAACCATGGGACTTGGTCATGCATCAATCTTGGCCACAATGGACAATGGATTTCCTTTGTAATCAAGATGGTTGGGGAGGATCAATTTGCATTGCAACAAAAGGCAAAATGGGGCATTAAATTCCTCAAAGCAATTACTAGGGCGGCTCCATCACAAAAGTGGACTAATCCTTAGCAATGGGGGTCTCAAATTCAGAAAGAGAAGACAGCAAGGAGGATGGTGGATTACAAATGGCTACTCAAAGATAATCCCAGTAATGGTTTGAATTGGTAATAATAGGTGGTCTAGATATTTAGAGTAGCGAACAGCAAGGGCTAGTGTTTTGTTTAAATGCCTATGCCACTTTTGTATTTTGTAGCTTTGTTCCTACATAAACAATGTAGTTTTTTGTAATATAAAAGGTATAATGCCCCTTCAAAGGAGCATCCTATTTGAAATTTTTGTAGTTTTTCTATATACTCTTTTAAGGGTAGGGCTCCGTGAAGCCGATTTCATCAATAAAAGACATAAATTTATATTAAATAATTTTTAATATCTTTATATTTTTTTAATTCAATATATTAAAATTTAATATTTAAGTTAGATTTCTAATTATAATATATTTTATCCTGAATTTCATCGCAATTTGCCCCCCTTATCAACCATATGAATTTTATTGTTGTTGAGCACGCACACAAACACAAATATTTAAAACATTCAAAAAGTCCACATTGAGGTGTCATCTTTTGATTGCATCACTCACTTTCTTCACACTACAGTTTTGGTTGAAACAACTTTATCAAAACGACAATGGCATGCTGAGCAACTCATTTTGCAGTATGGAATGACATGGAAGGCAACGATGCTTACTTTGGACACCTCTTCCACAAGTCAAAATATTACAATGATTTCAATTGGCACCTTAAGCAGCATGTGGAAATCAAGACACCAACTTCATAATTTTCAAACATTAAAGAAATATGCCTTTCATTTTATAAACCATCGCACTCATATGGCACATTGCTAGCTAGCTCTATAAATATTCCCCAAAACAACAATAGCACGAAGGATGTGCAATGTGTTTGCTTCTACTTTTATTCTTGCTGACAAGTTGGCGAACTGATATTAGAAGTATATATCTCATCTTAATAGTTTAAAAATGTATTGTAATTCTGCATCAAATCAAAACAACCAGACTCACCCAGAAACAGACCGATTCGACCTAAATGGCATTTAAAATGATCTCATCCCATTCTACCATCATCACTCCAAACTCACGAAACTGATATTAAAATTACCAACAGACATATAAACATAATAAGCTCTACACGCCAATTTCGCCTAAATGACATTAAAAGTAATCTCGTTCGTATCTCCTTGTAATCTGAAATGCAAATTAGGTGGGCACAGCAAAATAATAGAACGGGTATCGATTTTTCCCATTGACTGATATGCCCAATAAGTTATGCATAACAATTTGGCCTAAATGACATTGACCTCCTCGTATCAAAAAAAAACCTCAAATACTTATTAGTTGGGCATTATAAATCCATGAAACGGGTATTGATGTTACCAGTTGTTTGAAGACAGCCCTAATGCCTGGTACTACGTGCTTGGCTTCCACTGCATCAAAGCGAGGAAAAGTACATTGCTCTAGCAATGGGTTACCAACCTCCTCCGCCATCCCTGTGACCTGTTGTGATTATCGCGAATGAAAAAACTTTTGAATTCTACGTCTATTGAATGTTTCTGACGAGAGAGCACAGGTCCAAATATGAAAGATTTCTTGTCACTACACAAAACAAACGTGCGATTATAACGTCTATTGGAGCGTAAAAGGGGTCTACATGAAACTGAAACGGGTTTCGGGGAAATTAAGCGAGACAATCGAAGATAAGATAAAACAACTGTCATTCTCTACGAGAACTTATCCCGTGTAACAAACACGAACGGAAGGAATGGGCCTCTGTGGACTTGTTGGAGCGGGATGTTATGGGTTTCCGAGTTCGAGATCTGATATTGTGATTGCGAGAAGAGCTATTCCATTTTGATCCTTTGATCGAGCCCTACGGGACGAGCGAAGGAAGGAGGGAAGCATAACAAACATGCGGAACATCACAACCATACTAACGGCACATCACTGATAGGCACGCAAAACCAGTTTCGATATTGAAAGATAGAAAGGTAGATAAAATTTTAAGGTTCACGATGCTAAACATAGCATATGGGATAACCAGCAACTTAAGCCAACTTCAATAAATCAGTTTGTTTCTTGTGCAAGCTAATGATGAGACCAACTAACTTCTCAATTATAGTATATGCAAATTTATCCATGTTGTTCTTGTAGGCTTTACATTTAAAATAATGTAATGTTCGGTTTCCACTTTCCTAGAATTACAATACATGTAGGTTCTCTCTTCCCAAGCTTCTTTTGGCCTCTTCCAACGCCCGGCCTCACAGCGGAGTTGATGAGAGTTGGTTCTTAGATGAGCAATAAGAATTTTAGCTCCCCAAGAAAGAGTTGAACTCATTGATATAATATATTTTCTTCCTTCCAATCCCATTTCCCCAATTTCTCTTGTAAAATTTCTCCATAACGAAGGCCTTTATTTCTTTGTTATTTGTGGGGCACATATTGAATTGGATATTCCATTTACTCATCCACTTGATGTTTTGTTGCATCCACGTCTTTTTTCATTTACACAATGTATCATTAAAGACAATGTTAGGCCCTATATCTCCTTCCATTTTTTTGATTCTTTTTAGATAGCCTATGAGGCGAACCATAGCAAGTGCCTCGATAGGTGTAGCCCCCATTTCACTTAGCATGATATCATATGGAATGGTGCTTTTGATTTTAAATTTGCTTGTGATCAAACGCTTTTGGATTCCCTCAATTTGCTTCTATTGTGCTATTGAACTGTTGTTGGTCCATAATCCACACCCATAAAGAACAACCGACAGCACAAGAAGACCAAACAAGGTTTGAATAGTTTTTCAATCCCAAACCTCCGCTTCACGACACCTGTTTTGAAGAGCTTAAAGTGTCTTCCATCTACCTAATGTCCTTTTATTTCTGCAGACTGCCCAACTTAGATTTTTGTTGAAATCAATGTCGAGATATTTATACTCCGCAACTTCCTCAAGAACGCTGCCACCAAAATAGAACTCATGTTGATGTTGCTTTTATTATAAGAGAAAACCATAACTTTAGTCTTGTTGATATTAACATGCATCCCACCATTCTGCAAAAGCACTCAAGAGAAAATAAATGGTCTCGCAAACCACAGGCAGATTTGGCAATCAAAATGAGATCGTCTGCATAGAGGAGCAACTTTATAACAAATTCACCTAACTACATACATTCACCATTTTGCATGTTTAACCACTCTTCAAGTTTATCGATATATAAGCCAAACAAAGTAGGAGATAGAGGACAACCTTGTTTGACCCTGATATCACCATTCTGAAATGCCAGCTGAAGTTCTGATTGTGACTTTCACCTCTTCATACATCCTATGAACAGTAGCTCTAAGATGTGTAGGAATCCCCACTTCTTCCATCCTGAGCCAAAGTCTGTCCCTAGGGACAGTGTCAAAAGTCTTTTTAAAGTCAACAAAACAACCAAAAACCGCCTCCTTTTTGTCCCACCCTTTTTTTATAATGTGCCTCAGGCTGACACAGTGATCAACCGTCGAGTGTTTTGGCCTAAAATCAGCTTGCCCTTTTGCACATTTATGGTTTTCTTCCACCCATTTGCTGATCCTAGTTTCTATCATGCTGCCAAAAACTTTTGCAAAGAGAGGATTTATCATTATTGTCCTGTAGTTGGAGGGATTGTTGACATCACCACTCTTAAAAAGTGGTATTGCAAGGTTGATTGTCCAATCTTTAGGAAACCCCTCTTGGTTGATATTGTTGAAGATTTATGTAATGTGTGGTGCAAGGGTTTTCATACCCCACTTGAGATACTCTGCTTGAAGCTCAACTAGGTCTTTTTCTTTACCCACACCCAACTTCTTAATACCCATCTCTACCTCATGCACGGTGAAAAGATTTGTAGTATTGTTGATCAAGGATGGCTAGTCCACTCCACCTTCTTGTTCATAGTATTTCCTAGCATAATCAAACCATTGGGTGGTTGTAATATTATTTTCAGTTTGCTTCTTCCTTGGTTGGAGTTCTTTCCAAGAAAGTTTGGGGTTATTTCTACCCAGGGAAATTAGCTCCTCTCTCCTTGTGAGCATAATATCAATTTTCTTATTCTTTAGGACTTGTTTATAAGCTTTAATGTCAAGGTTTGTTTTATTTGACTCCCTTAGGTTTCTCCTAACCATCTTGCATTCCTTATCAAACCACGCATTAGCTGGAAAATAATTAGTTTCAGATTTTCTATTTTTTGTTCTCTTGCATTTTGAGAGAGCCTCGTGGATCAGACTTGATAATGCATGGTTATTAACAACATGCATGTGCCTATATTTCCCCCTACAGAGTCTCTCAAGAGTAGCCCTGAAGATGTTACCATTTTTTGAAGTCAACAAATTTCTACCCTGAGAAGGAGGTTGTTGAGGGCAATGGCTTTTTGCCCCAAGTTGCCTATCCTTTGCCCAACACAAATTTACGTACAATGGTCTATGGTCTGATTTGAGATCCCATATGTGTTCCCCAATTACAACTTCCTCAATTCTCTCATACAAATTCTGCAAATAAATTGCATAATCTACCATGCTTGCCCTGTTGTAGGTGTTGCAAGTGAAATTGCCTGACGTAGACCATCTAGCCAAACTATTACAAATTATTAGATCAAAAGTGCCATATAGAGTGTTCAACTTGTAACACCCCAAAATTAAGTTAGCTTTCATTTGCCTTTGGTTTGAATTAATTTTGTTGGGATTTGCAAAAGTTATGGTCATTTTAGTGCAGACTAGTTAGAACCTGATTTTTACGAAATCCGACTGATGTTTTTATTGGTATGTGCACATATGACATGATAAAAATCTAAAATTTATATTTCTGAAGAGTTATTTGAGCTAGCTTTCATTTTTTGTTGGTTTGAATTAATTTCATTGGGATTTGCAAAAGTTCTGATTGACTTAGTGCAAAGTGGTCAAAACCAGATTTCTATGATTTTATCACGTCATCAGGTATTATTTCTAGAATTGATGTGCGAGCAACGCATTGATTCAAAGAATAGTCTGAAGTGAAGATCAGAATCGAGGTTAGATTGCCTCAATGTCCACTGAGAGCTGATGAAGATCTAGGACTATCTCCAGAATCAGGGTTAGATTGCCTCAATACGAAGGTAAGCCCTCCGAGATCCAGTTAGATTGCCTAGATAACGGTCTAAAGAGTTTTTGAGAGCCATCTTCAGAACGAAGCATAAATTTCAGGAATTAGGGTTAGATTGCCCCAATACCCAATGAGATTTCAAGAATCTTCTCCAAAATGAAGCTTAGTCCCCCAATGTCTAGGTTAGATTGCCCAGACATTGGTCAGATTGATATCTTTCACAAGACTGTCCCCAAAACAAGGCTCAACCTTTAGGATTCAGGGTTAGATTGCCCCAATACCTATCTCAAAAGATAATCAATTTAGGACTATCTCCAGAATGAAGCGTGATCCTTGAGGATCCGAGTTAGATTGCTCAGATACCTAGCAAGATAGATGACGCGATGAAATCATAGAAATCTGGTTTTGACCAGTCTGCACTAAATCAATCATAACTTTTGTAAATCCCAACGAAATTAATTCAAACCAATAGCAAATGAAAGCTAGCTCAAATACCTTTCTAGAAATATAAATTTCAGATTTTTATCATGTCATATGTGCACATACCAATAAAAACATCAGTCAGATTTCATAAAAATCAAGTTCTAACTAGTTTGCACTAAAATGACCATAACTTTTGCAAATCCCAATGAAATTAATTCAAACCAGAGGCAAATGAAAGCTAACTCAAATACCTTTCTTGAATTAGTCTGATCAGAATGAAAAGTCCCCATTTCTAGGGGCATCTCATCACTTGGGGCATATTCATTTTTTCGTACCTTATGGTCAAAATTGGATATTCCATGATCTTGAATCTTTTCATCACATCGTCTATCTTGCTAGGTATTTGAGCAATCTAAATCAGATCCTCAAGGATCACGCTTCGTTCTAGAGACAGTCCTAAATTGATTATCTTTTGAGACAGGTATTGGGGCAATCTAACCCTGACTCCTGAAGGTTGAGCCTCGTTTTGGGGATAGTCTTGTGAAAGATATCAATCTGACCAGTGTCTGGGCAATCTAACCTAGACATTGGGGGACTAAGCTTCATTCTAGAGATGATTCTTGAAATCTCATTGGGTATTGGGGCAATCTAACCCTAATTCCTGAAAGTTACGCTTCATTTTGAATATGACTCTCAAAAACTCTTTAGACTGTTATCTAGGCAATCTAACCTAGATCTCAGAGGGCTAACCTTCGTATTGGGGCAATCTAACCCTGTTTCTGAAGATAGTCCTAGATCTTCATCAGCTATCAGTGGAAATTGGGGCAATCTAACCCCGATTCCAATCTTTTCTCAGATGATTCTACTTCTTAATCTGATTGGTGTCTTGGAAACCTAACCCAGACTTCTGAAATCTTCATCTTCACTTTAGACTATTCTTTGAATCAATGCGCTACTCACACATCAATTCAAAGAGGGGCAAAATGTAACACCCCAAAATTGGCACCTAATAATCCTAATCAATTTTGGTGCATTCCTTCAATTTTCTCATCTTTGAAGTCCTATTTTATTAGGCAAACTCTTCTCCTGATTGACTTTAATTGACTGAGTTTCAAATACAGAAAACCCAAATTTGCATAAATCTGACATTATATTTAATTCCTAAATTCTCAATGATTATTCGCTAAAAACCCCTATGATTAATTGATTTAATCCTAAAGTCTTAAGTGCTTTTAATTAAATCAATTCCAGCCCCTTTAGCTAATATACATAAAAGGAATTGAAAGGTTATTTAATTATTGGGTGAATTATCCTCAAAAAGGAATTTCATAATTCCATGTGAAAGGACACTTATGTGGCAATAATTCACCCTTTTATT
>MU228248.1:712960-728289 GCA_018584345.1 Thuja plicata | reverse complement strand
TTCTTGGCTTTTGCATCTACATGTTATCATAGTTTCATTTCTTGCATTGTCATGACATTCTTAGCTTAGATTTCCTTTATGCTTTAGATTAATTCATCTAGCTTAACTAGGAGGCTTTGTAATACTTTTTCTTTCATTTTCATAGCTTGGCTTGCATATTCATCTTAATCTAGCTTGCATTGCACTTCATTCTTGATTATTGAGGATATTGGCATTCTTGCCTTTGTCTTCATTGAATCTCCCATTGCATGGTTTACTAGCAAGGTTACAAGCTTAATAGCTCTAGCTGAGAGCATTCTAAAAACCCTTGCACTCCATGCCTGGGGAGCTATGGATTGATTTTTGAGACCTCATTCTTGAGTTTTCTTGAATGTAAGGATTCATAGAAGTGTGACACAATTATAGCACATAGTCAGAAATACCCAATTCTTTCATTTTATTCCATAACTTGTTCCTAGGTACCGTACAAATGGATTTCTTAAAGCCTACAAAATAGCAATAGGCTTCTTCTTCCTGATTACATATTTTCTCTATTAAATGTCGAAGAGTGATGGAATGGTCAATGGTGAAATGCCTAGGTTTGAAACCTGCTTGCCCTCTTGCCCTTTTCCCTTCACCTTTAGCCCAACTGCTGATTTTGAATTCTAGTTTCATTGTTTTCAATGTCATATTTCCTAGTATGTATTGGGATTTTGAATTCTAGTTTAATTCTTCTTGATGTCAAATTTCCTAGTATGTATTTTGATTTGAAAAATAATAGTTTTATCATTTTTATGATTAAGTTGTTATTTTTAGGTTGTCTTCACATAAGATACAAATATCATTATAGATTGTACACTTTATAATAAAGTGTCATTTGGTCTCCACCACCTCAAAAAAAGCGTGTTCTTGTTTCTATTATTTTTTAAGCAAAAACTCACCTACCAATCTTGCATCTAAAATGGTGAGATCCAATCCTCATCTAGACAATTCACAAATTTGCTTCCCCTTCTTTTGAAACTTTTATATAAGTCTTTTTATTATGCTTCTACATGGGGTTAAACACATTGACCTAGTACATTTTCTTAACACTAATTTGCTTTGTCCGTATGGTAATCCTAAATTTCTTGATCACATTTTTTAATTTTTCCATTGATGTTTGAGTAATTTTCTATTTTAGCATCTCATTTATTCATCCATTTGTTCTTTATTTTATCTGCATCTACATCATTTGACTTAGTCCCGCCATCACTACTATGGATTAATACTAATTGTCCATGTTTTGAACATTTTTGGATAGCTTAACATTTTATTTTTGGTTGATGCATCCAACAATAAGTATCTATTTGGACCACAAGAATCTCACTTGGAATTGGCATTTTGATTTTGATGTTGCTTAGTGTAAGGAAGTTAAGGTAGCAAAATGAATTCCTACACTGACCTTGAGAGGAGGGCTAAGCAAAACTTTTGAGATCTTAAAAACACTTACAAAAACTTAATAGAAATAAATATAAATAGCATGCATACCATAACACAATGAGTTATGTGGGAAAAATACCTTTCAAAACAAAATCCCCACACTTCAAAAGTCACCCAATCTTACACACAACCTCCATTTCAGGTAGCTAGTAGATGAAATCGTCAAATGGTATTACAAAATCATGAGCTAAAACCACTCAAAAAAGTGGCATTCAACTTATCTCCAACCCAAGATGTGTTATGATGTGTCAAAGCACACACCAAAATGTGTAAATACCTTTTACAACTCATTTATGTGTCCAACACATTTTTATATTTCCAATTCCAAGTGACCCAACTTTCTAAGGTCATAACCTTTGATTGGCGAGTTTGATTGACGAACTATTTGATGTATCAGAAAGCTTGTGAAGTTCTCTATCAAATTATAACCCATTATCTACTGACAACAACTTTTGACACCAAAACTGCCTCTAAGGCCTTCAAAATCAACTTTGAAACTTTCAAAACAAACACTTCATTAGCGTGCTTCTTTAGCCAATCCATAGCTTTGGAGAAAAATTTGGACTAATTTGTGCTCAAATCTAAGCTTGCTATAAATAGTAACCTCATGTAATTAGAAGGTTGAGACATTGTTTTCCTAACATTCTTTTACTTGTTGAACACCTTGCAAGAGCAAAGAGAGTACTTGCACCATAAATTAATTACTAGAAGCCATAAGGCATATAGACTCCTAACACCATATGAACTTCTTTGTGCTTATGTAAGGTCTCAAAACCTTAACTATATCACGAAAAATAAATAAATACCTCAATTTCACATTTATCATGGAAATGAAATGAAATAACTTTAATATATATAAAAGTGTCACGTAGTGGTAAGTACTTGTCATCATAGTATTGTAAATATTGAAATAAAATTATTTGTTTGGATTTGGAGATAAATAATCTTATTATAATTATAATTATAATTTAATTTTAAATTATTATTTTAATACTATATTATATATTAGAATATTTTATACAAATTAGAGTCAAAATACATATAAAAAATATCAAAGTCAAAATATATAATTTTACAAAGTTTAATCAAAATCTATCTAAATATATTTATAATAATACTTAACTCTATACTTAATAATATATCAACAAATTTAAGTTTGATATTAAATAACTTAATATAATTCCAATTAATAATATATTTTGAAAGTAGATATTCTTAATATAATTTTCATAGATTTTTTAAAAAAATATAACTATGCTAGTATATAATAATGTAATAGTAAAAAATCTTCTATTGATATATAATAATAATGTAATATAACAAAATCTTTAGAATAATATAATATGATTTATAATAATAATTAACTTTAATTAAATCTTACATAAATTGAAATCCTTATTACGAAACCTTAATTATATATAGATTCATATTTTTATATGTTATTTACATTATATTTTTATCTTATATTTAAACTATTTATTAAATTATATTAATATTTATAGTATAATTTAATATATTACTTACATTACATTATATTATTGTATGCTTAAATTAATATTATGTAATTATATATATATATATTATATTATAATTTAATAAATATTGATATATTATAATATACTATAACTTTATATTATATTTTTTTATCAGTAAAAGGTTATTGTCAATTATTTTATTAATATCGACCTAATTACAACCTAGCTCACTAGGGGCACTGGTAGGAAAGAGTTGAGCAGAGAAAACCTCCAGTCTTGCCCCAAAAATGTAAAAGAGTTATAGAAAAATTTATATCAAAATTTCATTACAAACATCTTGATCTATTAGATCCGGGAAATCACAAATCTTTGTTAATTTTCCATCTTTAAGTGGAAACATAGTTTTAAACCGCATATTGTTGTCTTGAAGTTCAAAGTCTGTCTTAAGTGTTCATGTATTGCTCTCATTTCTCTTGTATTGATACTGCAAGACAAACATCCTTTCAGCCAAGATAGTTGTTAGCCTTTTCATAAAAATGCATAAAGTAACAACAATTTGTTATAAGATATCTGATTCATTTCGAATTCTTACGATAGCTAGAAATTGATAAATTTGTTATTGACCTTGTCAACTTTGATGCATTTAACACACATAGCTTTTCATAACAAAATTTCTTAATTAAAAAAAATATATTAAATTTAGTTTATCCTAATCATTAAAAGACTCAAATAACATAAAAATTAAGTTAATATCTACCAACTCCTTATTGCAATCAGTCCCCTCCTTAAGTTATTGTAACCTTATACATCTCTTAATTTGGGATCAACATGGATTATCTGCAATCTGTGTGTATGTTGATTTCAAAATAAGAGATAACCAAGGCTACAATCACAAAAGGGGATTTTCCATACAATTATGAGTCCATCTGCGATTCCCTATTTTGATCATGTGTAACTTACCATCTAATGTGGTGTATTAATAATGATGGATGTATCAATAGTAAAAACATTATTGTAAATAAATTTTAAATCATTTAATGTAAATCTGTCATAAATGAAATCACTGAATTTTAAAATGTAAGATTAAGCTACCATAATTTGACCATATTGTTTAAATATGATCCTGAGCATGGTCTTGAATGTAGCTAGCCGCAAAATGTGATGTTTCCATAAATATTTTGCATTCAAAGTCTTTTAGGCATTTATGTCTGAAAACTTATAACCCCGCTCAGATGTTAATCGCTATATCCAGAATAAATTAAAATCATAATTAGAGTTCTAATATAATGAGCCACCATGTTATTTGTATTATTAAATTCTGAATATGTTTATAGAGCTCTAGTTTAGAAAGCCAAGCTTAATAATTGACAATACACTCATAATCGTGAGAAGGTATGCAACTTATTGAAGGAAAACCTAAAGCCTTTCGGGGCAGATATGGATCACCATGTTGAATTACTAGCTTCTTCGAAGTAGAAAGGCTATGATGAATATGTAATGGGGATATAAAATCTGTAAGTAACCATTATATATTCATCAAAGCATTTATATTTTGATGAGTTGAAAACACAGAAGTCCACACCAAGCACTACCTAGGATTAATATATATTAAATAGGTACTTATTCACGGAGTTGTTAAAATAAATATACTTATTAATGGTAAGTTATGTTTCCATCATCTTCTAATGAATTATCATTTGTGTCATTTAAATAAAAGTATAAGACTTCTCAATTTTTGAATTTAATGCTTATGAGGGTACAATTAATGAGGATATTCCATCCACACCCTTATTAGCAAGCTCATCAACCCTTTTAAAACCTTCATTGATGATATGTTTAAAGGTACATTTAGTAAGATCTGATAGTAAATTAAGTGCATTTTTAAGTAAAGATTTGAATTGTCATATGTTTTCTTTGGATTTTTATATTCATTTATTCTAATTATTAATAGTGATCGACTGATGGCAATTTTAAAAAATAAATATAGTGAAGCGCAGGGTTTGCGATCCTTTGTTGGTCTTGTTTATTTGTTAATTTATATGATGGTTCATGGTTCATTATGTGTGTATGCGGAACTATAAGGTCAGGAACTGAGATTCATTTATGACTTTGATGTTTCCTTTTTCAAAGATTTCTGCTATCTTGGGATCCTTTTCTTTACTATTTTCAATTATCTTTTTGTTGTTGTCATGAGACAAAGTGTTAAGGAATTTGCAAACTATCTTCACTTCCAAAGGAGTATTGTTAACTGGTAATACATAATTATAAGATGACCTTTCTTGATTTAATTTTCTGACTTCTTCCAATTGGGGTTCCATAAGGGATATGGCTTGCTCAAAATCTGGAGTAGTCATCTCAAAATCTGAAATAACAATTTTTGTATTATCCTTGTTTCTCTCTCTGTCCTCTAGTTCAACCAATTCCTCCTCCAATAGTTGTCATGATCTTTCAGCAACCTTTAATTCCATGATTTTTCCTATTAAAATCTATCTTTCTTTGTTAATGGATTCCATATTGATGTTGTTAGCTATAGTTGTATTAATGATATCATCTAGAACTTCTTCCCTTATTTCCTTCAACTATTCAGGAGTGATTATCCGAATTATATGATGTTGTGGTCTTCTTCCTTCATCATTGGTTGAATCCCTGATAGGGGAGTGTGTAATGATATCTAATTTTGTATTATTGATACCTACTTCAGATGATGATCTTTCCCTGGGGGGACTTGTACCTAGTGGTTCCTTATTTATACCACCTTCTACTTTTGTATCCACAATTTCCCCATCCTCAATATTGTGTTCATATTATTAGCCTGTGGAGTTTTAAGAATTTCATACTTTATTCACATATTTTATTTAAGAACATTGGTATTTCCTTGTTCATTACCAATCTCATTACTAACCTATGGATTGGTTGTATTTAAGGGGAAAGAGGGGGCCCTATTCGGGGTCTGTTCATGCCCAATATTCCTTTGAAATTCATCAATAATAAACCCACCTCTATCTTGGTTGAATCTTATATTAACATTTGGTTGAGGACCCAAATTTAGGGAAATCATCCTTCTTCAATATCTGTGATATGAATATTTTCACTTATCTAAGAAATTTCAGATTTTTTTGTGATAAATGAACCCTACCTTTTCTAGATTAAAATCTATAATAAGATTATTATGTGTTGGGTATTGTTCCTTATCATTATTGTTTTGAATTAGAATCTACTATTATTTGCAAATTCTTCAGCCAGTTTAGGTTTATTAAAACCTATATTACTATAGATTTCTCTTGATTAAGGTTCATGTTTTATAACATAAATTAAATTATTAGTAATAATATTAATTGGTGATAATTTCATATATTGATTTTCTTTTACCATAATTTTTACATTATTTGAAGAAGCGTAATTTTCTTCTAAACCCTCAAAACCACCTAGCATATCACCTATTCTAACCAAAACATGATTGTGTAATAACTCAATAGGAAGGTTGGGAATATTTACCCACATGAGACTAGATGAGGTATTATTATTAGAAGGGTCAAAATTTTGAATCTAGTCAAAAAACATTAGCAAAAAACCCTTGCAAAATATAGGTGATCCAGAAAGAAATCTTTCTTTCAGATAAACTTACATGCAATCAATAAAGAAAAAGTCATTGTCCAAGGAAGTGATACTTACTTGATCTCAATAAATCTTGGAGCCATTTGATAATGATGAACCTGTAAATCTCATGTCCACCCTATTTCGCGTATATGTTGTGTTTTATGCAATGATCCTAGACACCCTCAAAGTAAATATTGTTGATAATTAAAGTGTTCTCATGCTTGGTGGGGCTGGAACATTTACTCTGTTCAGAATGATCAAATTGCTCATTTTTCTCTCTAGGGTTTGAATATTGTAGACTAGGAATGGGCAAACCTTTATTGGGATCCATTATGAGATTGGAGTCATTAGTTGTCACACATGTCATGTGAAATACCGCAGAAGTATGTGCATGTGTAGAGGGATTTATAATAATGGAAGACGACTTACCTAGTGAAAGTTTGTTTTCTCCTGTGATGAAGGGGGAACTTTGCTAGTAACTGGAATAAACCACAACCTTTTGACTTTCCTTGATTTTTTATCCTCTTTGTTGACAGAAACCCTAGTTGAGTTTTTCTTTCCTTTATAACAACATACCAAATGCCACCCATTGTCTATTTCAATGCCCATTACTTGCGTTAAAACCCTAGGATATATGGTTCCCTAGATATGATTGTAAGTAGTGGTAATGGGGTAAACAATATTGTTGTGCTTAGTTTGTAGTAATTTCTTCCTGCAAGGAGAGAATTGTGATGCCCTTGAGAGCTCATGGGAAGCAATTTTGTTATTTTTCCCATCGTTGGTTTTTGCCTTCGGTCTAGTTTGTAAGAAATATAGGGCATCAAACTAATTTCTTATTACCAAACCACTGTGATAGGCAGAGACTGTCATATTTATTTTTATTGAAAAACTCAATTTATTTATTCATGTGTAGAGCAAAAGTTTTCGGATTGCGAGCCATCTTTTCCATTTCAATTTTATATTATATTAAATAATATAATATAACATATAATAAAATTCAAATTAATATTAATATAATATAATAAATATTTATATATTAATAATTTATTGGTAATAATTCATTGGGGTTCACCACTTAGTATGTTGGTTAAGTGGTGGTGTTGTTATTGTCCTCACCCAGGTCCAAACCCCAGTTGGATCAATGTGATTGTGGACTTGTGTCTTCGCCAATCCAATGTTCTTGCGAGTTTGGGTCTGTTGGTTCCCAAATCAACATATTGGAAAGTTCTCAAAGGATGTTAGGATTTATCTTCAAACTTTCCAGTTAACTTGGCCAACTAACGGGATCAACCAAAACTTGATTGAAATCCTTTGCACTTCAGGCCCTGCAGGACCTTGGCGGGTAGGCCTATTCTTCATCTATATCTCTGAGTTGACGCTTTTTATGGTAGATTTTTTGCAATCTAACTTATTAATCCTTACTTTAGAGCAACATATACTTCAAATATAAGATTAATTTCAGATCACTTGATCGCTTCTTTTTAATCTTTTGTACAAAAACCTTGCTTCTATACTTATATGATTTCAAATTTATTTTTACTTCTACTTCTTCTATTATGTGTTATTTCCTACTTTCTTAAAATAAATATCAGATTGATAATATTAAAAGTTATATGTTCTTTGAAGAATTCAAAACCAGACCCTTGTCCTAATTGGGCATAGAGTTATTTCTTATCAAACCCTCATGTACAACCCTATGAGACAGTGTTTTATCCTTTAGATAAACTATCAACCATCCAATCCTATCAATGCAGAAAGATTAAGTACACAACACATCAAGCAGTCCAATTGATTTTAATTTCTCTTTCATAAAGCCAATTAGACAAGAAACATAAGGACAACAGCTTCACAAATGCTTCTTGATAATCGAATTAATGTGAAATAAAAATAATCTCTCTACACAAATTTTAAAGATGGAAATTGATTCTTAAAATCAATAATCACAAAGGACCAACCCGATAAGAAACTAACTTCCTACCACAATTTGGGATGTGAAAACAAGATCTTTTTATTGCTTCAAAAAATAAAGTACAATATATAAATTTTTGTTCAGCAACTATGCTATTCTATCATTCTAAAAATTATCCAACTACTATGATCTTGGTTTCCCCTTTATAGAAAATGAGGGGAAGCAATAAGCTTCAGACCGTTTACATACATGTGTTTTCATAACTAAACATCCTAAACATAAAATAAACATTAAAACACTAGAATATGATTAAGAGTTTTCAAATAACATAAACAAGAATATGGAAAGTGTCCTATTATGGATATGATCATTTGATGATTTTCTCTTCTTCCTCAATCATTTGCTTCTTTCCTTTGGCAGTCTCTGATAATAAATTTTGCACTTCTGGTGATTAAATTTGAAAAGTATCATTTAATTTATGACTGCACCATTTAATTCCTTCAATGCTCCAAGTGTGTGTAATGTTTATTTGGCTACTGCGAAATAGTGAAATACTTTGAAAATAAAGCTTGTCTTGTAGGATCATAGGAAATTCATACTTCAGTAATGTTTTTGGATTCCAACAATCAAAGAGGATGATCTTTTAGGGTGACTTGAGAAAACATGCTTCACAACATTCACTCTCTAAACATGTGGAAACATGTAGTTTATTCTCGAGTTCTTCTTGTGATGGACTTCTAATATAAAATGTTAGTGGCTTTAACCTTTGAGATGACTCATGGAATACAAAAGCATGGTGATGGCCTACATTAGCTGGCTGATGAATTCAAAATTTTGGAGGTTCCAACAGTGGCTCTTTCTGGGAGAGGTGTTCCTTGAATACCTACAAGAATTCAGAAGCATCTCTGGAAGAAGCATACAAAACATTAGCAAGAACAAAATCATAAAAAAAGATAGAAAAAAGTGAAAATATACAAATTTAATGCAATAATAATGAATCTAATATAATGTGCATGGAAAAGACCCTTTCCTCTTAAGATAAAAAGTTCTTCAAGAAGTGTCCATGCACTGGCAATTATTGTGCTTCACCTGAAGTGTTATGTTAATAATATGAGTTTTCTCCACATTTCCCTGTGATTATGTATGGTCTAATCCACAAGGCTTCAAATTTTTTGTACTTTCCCTTTTCTTGATTTAAGGAATTCCACATGAGGACCCATTCTCCCTCTTCAAACTTTCGGTTTTGGGAATTCTTGTCATGAAGAGCTTTCACCTACTGCTGGAATCTGTGGTTTTGTTCCTGAGCTTTCCTCCTCATCTCATCTAACTATGAAAATTGCACATACCTATCTTCCAAGGGATCGATCAAATCTATTTCCACTTCAATTATAAATTTGTGTACTGGTAACATATTTTCTAGTGGAAATGTTGCTTGATTTTCATAGAACAACTCAAATGGTGATTTGCATGTGGACTTCTTAACTGTGATTCTATCAGCCCATAGTGCCAAATTCAATTTGGAGTCCCAAGCCCTTTTATTATTATCCAACATTCTCCCAATAATTTTCAATAGGTTCTTATTACTAGACTCTACCTGACCATTCCCTTGTGGATCATATGATGAAGAGTATGAAACTTCAATACCGTAATCCTCATAGAATTTTGAGAATTCTTTTGATCTAAAGCACATACCGTTATCAACTATGAGCTTGCAAGGAACCCCAAGCCTGATTAATATGTTTTCGATTAAAATTTTTATCACCACCTTACTAGTAGCCTGCCTTGTAGGTATTGCTTCAACCCATATGGTAAAGTAATCGATAGCTACTAGTATCCATATGTGACCACCACTAGATTTATCATATATTTCACCAATGAAATCAATTCCCCATAGTTGAAATGGTTCTTCAACCTGCATAGGTCTTGATGACAAGGCTACCTGGTATTTTAATTTACTTGAGAATTTTTGACATTTTTGACATTTCCTTACATACTCATGATAATTATTGAAAACACAAGGCCAATAATATCCTACCTTAATAATTTTATGAGTTGTAGTCTTAGCATAAAAATTTCCACCGCAAACACCATCGTGTAATTCTTTCAACATAGATTTTGACTATTACTGATCTAAACAAAACAAAAGTACTACATCCTAATTCCTCTAATATAAATATCCCTGGATCAAAACATACCTTGTTGACTTGATTTTTAGAGTTCTTTTCTAACTTTCATTTAATCTGTTTGGGAATTGTACATGTTTCAGATAGTACATTATATCCTTGTACCATGGCACCATCTCCATACTCATAAAAACATCTTTAATGTTGACATGATTGATCTGAATTGCTTCTAAGTTTGACTCAACCATCAACTTTGCAAATCTAATATATCTTTAGATGGTCTGAAGTAACCAGTAGGAGGTGTAGATTATCTGAAGATATCTTTAACTGCTGCATTGCCACAAGGTAAGGTCTGAAAGACTTAACTGATTTTACTAGTGCATAGGCTTGTTTCTCATTTATGTCATACTTCAACTTGGCCTTTTGTAGGGATTTACTAAAGAATGTTATAGATTGTTCATGACCCTCTTCATTTTTCTGTAACATAACAACAATAATGGAGTGGAAGGATGCAAAAGAAAATAATTGGAATGGTTTGGAAAAATTGGGAGATTTAAATACAAGGGTCTCTTTGATAGCTCTCTTGATAGTGACAAATGCATCAAGGGACTCAACATCCTAATTAACCTAGCACCCTTTTTAAATATTCTTGAAATGGGTTTGACAATTTCAGCGAAATTAGATATAAATCTTCTTACAAAATTATTTGTCAAAAGAAAAATTGAATACCTTTCAACATTTTAGGGATGAGGATCTTATCAATAGAAGTCACACACTCTGGATCAATATTTACTCCTTTTGAAATAATGTGTCCTAACAATTTACCTTCAGTGACACCATAATGACATATTTTAGGATTTAGGGAAATACCATATTCAAGTGCCTTCAAGAATATTTTCTCCAGGTGATTGCAATGGTCTTTTTATTTCTTTGAGTATGCACTGAGATCATCCTGATAAACTACCATGATGATATCAATCAATTCCATGAATTCCACATACATAGCCATCAAAACAATTTCTCTAGTGTTTGTCAACCCAAAAGGCATCCTTACATAAACATATGTTCCCCACTGAGTAGTGAATGTAGTTTTGTATTATTCTGATTCTTTTACCATGACTTGGTTATATCCACAGAAACCCTCCATCATTGACAACAATTCATTTCTTGTCACTTTCTGCAACAAAACTTCCATGTTAGGCAATGCATAATTGTCCTTTAATAGTGAAATGTTCAGGTTTCTAAAATCCACACAAAGTCTGATATCTCCATTTTTCTTCCTGACAGATGACAAATTAGACACCCAGGTAGAATTTCTAATGGGTTCAATGATTCCTCCATCCTTGAGCTTCATCAACTCCTCCTGCATTTTAGGGAATAGGGTAGGATTTATGGGTCTTTGCCTTTGCCTAAATGGTTTTGCGATAGGCTTGAGTGGTATCACATGTTGAAATAGATCTTCTCTGTAGGCCTTCAACTCATTATATGGACAAGAAAATACATATTTGTATTTCCTGGATATTGCTATCAAATATACCCTTACCTTTGGTGTGATCCTTTTCCCAGTGTACACATCCCTAGGTGCTTTTTATTGCCAAAATTTATTTTTTCAATGTCCTCCTCCTTGACAGGATATTACTTCTTTTCTGCCTTATCATCTTTATCAAAGATCCTTTCCAAAGCTAATAACCCTTTAGGGAACTTATTGGTTTTCTATTGTACAATTTATTTTCCAAACAAGGTCGATTTTCCATCTTCATGCTCCATAAAGGCATTAAAGTCTATCCCCTGTGAATCATATTGCTCTTCACATCTCATGAATTTCAATAAATCCTAGTCATCTTCAAAGACTTGTCAGTCACACATATTATCTGGGACAGAAGGCCTTGTTTTTACTTCAACTATTTCTACATCTTCCAATGTTGCATCATTTGACTTAAGACTACATTTTCTAGGAAGTCAAACATAATATTTTTAAATTTATCTACCCACTCTATTGAGAATGCATCAAATAATTCAATTGTATGCCAGACTTCGTTTCTATACTATTTTAACTTTGCATTCGTAATGGTGTATTTAGATCTTATTTGAGAAATAACTAGTTCAGAATATCCATAAACACTTAGCATTTTAATACCAGGCTTACAAGCCAAATTCATTCGCAACAATAATGCTTCATATTCTGCTACATTATTTGTGCAACCAAATGTCAGGAGAAAAGAGTACTTGAATGTATTACCATCATGAGAGATGAAAAAAACTCCTGCGCCATTACCCTCTTTGCTACAGGATCCATTAAAGAACATCCTCCAAATTAACCCTTGATTCTTCTCAGCATGGATTATGATTTTCTCTGTATTCCTCCTCTCTGGATTTGTAAGCTGAACCTTGAAATTATCCATATCTGAATGGAAAAAAACATGTTAGTTAATTAGGATCAACTTCTTCAATGATATATAAGGATCTTGGCTCTCAATTTATTTTGACTTCCCTTCCATTCAGTGGGATAGTGGCATATGACATGTCTAATTACACATGTCCCCCAACTAATCGAGTCCAATAATTAGAAAGTAGCATACCATAATTGGGAGCAACATACACAATTGTAATATTAGTTTTATATGTTGTTTATGGACACTCGACAATTTTAAATTAAAAATCCTTCATAAAACCCATAACAGGTGTTAATCAACTGATGGAGATGGTGAAGACCGGGTGATAATAGGTATACATGTTTGTAGAAATGGTTAGATCAATTGTTATTTTATCATCGATGTCAAGCAATTGATTATTGTTTTTTATTGAGTTACCCTATCATAAGAAGGATAAGTTAAATGGGGGACAAATATAGATCAAACAATGATGAAGTAATGTTGATATAGTTGTTTGCTACTATATATTTGATGGTATCAAGTTGGTACATTTGATTGATTAAGTCAGACATTGCAAAGAGTTAAGTTATGACTGAAAAGAGTTACTCTACTGAGCTAGATAGAGTTAGTCAGTATAGATTTGTGTTAGTAAGTTTCAGTTATCAAGCACCGAGAATGAGTTAGGCACCGAGCAGTGAACAAAGTTAGTTATCGAGTTGCAAAACAAGTTACCGAGTACAGGATATTGATTGAAAATGGTGATAAGATCAAATTTAATACAAAGCTATGATGATCTAGATGTTGATAAGGATTAAAGGAAGTTTTTTAGAATATCTACGAGCGATAAAATTCAATGAGAAGATCTAAGGAAAAGATTAAGTGGTTAAATTTGATTATTAGAGTTCCAAGAAAAAGTTCAAGTTACGAGGTAAAAGTTAAACGATTTATCAAGCTGAGATTTGTGAAGAAGATGATCGAACGACTAAGAGAAAATGATGGAAAACCTAAGAAAGGAGATTAAGAGGCAAAATTTTGTCTATATAAAGGATGAGAACTAATGAGAGACAATATGCTGGCGAGTTGAAGGTAGAAGCAGAAGAAGCTAAAGATCAGAAGTTACTGAGCATAACAGAGAAGCATAAAGAAAAGAATCTATAGTCTAGAGAAGAGACAAATGGACTATGTGATGCCAATATTCATGTGAGAATAAAGGATTTGACCTGAGCAAAGGTAGTTGCTATATTTACAGATCAAAGCTTTAGTGTTCCTTATTAGCATTTCTAACAGAGAAAAATCTCTTAATCGAGTGGATTTAACAGTCCTATTTGTAAATCCTAGAAGTAGGTGACACTCCAAAAGAGTGTTTAAAGGCCTCTAATAAGGCCACTCCTAATAGAATGAAGATCTTAACAGATCTAAGGTAAATACCTTAACAGGGTCATGTCTAGCAAATATGTTTGTAATATTTAACAAGACAAGTTCTTAACTGAGCGTACTTTAGAAGGGTATATTTTTATTGTGGGTCACAATTCTCATAGAGGTTTTTCCCTTATGGGTTTTCCTTGTTAAATCTGGTGTTAACCGAGTTTGAATGATTGATTTTCATATTATGAGATGTATGGTTATTTAAGTTATTAAGTTATTTGGTGAGTCAGTCATTACTGTATTTAGTTCTACCGAGTGAATCAGTGAACTAAGTTTTAAGTATTTAAGTTTGATTTTGTCTAATTCGTCCCCCTCTCAGTGGACCAACAATTGGTATCAGAGCTCGACACTTTGAAGTGTTAAGTTTAAAAGGACTTGAGTTAAGATCTAAAGATGCATAGGAGGGAAGCACCAAAGTTGAATATGGAACATTTATCTATATAGAATAGCAAAATGAAATTGCACGTGTCTGGTATAGGAGAATATGGACTTCATTTTCTTGATAATGAATATGTTGCACCTACAATTGCACCTTTGACAATTAGTGAGAAAAGAAAAAATCAAGAACACACACAAGTCATGATTGATATTGCTTCTACACTTACCACCCAGGAATATGATGAACTTGATGGATGTACTACAAAAAAAAAGTGGGATAAGCTTATTTTTGTGTGCTAAAAATGTGTCACACTTCTATGAGTCATTATATTCAAGATTGCTCAAGAATGAGGTCTTGAATGGTGACTCATAGCTCTCTATTCATGGAGTGCAAAGGTTTGTAATGGAGGTCCTCAGATTGACCTAGTTTGTGCCCCTGCAAGTACACCATAAAATGAGAGATTATATATGATAATGCATGATTTTGTCTATATGATAATGGAATTAATCTATATGATAACAATGCATGATTATTCTATGAAAGGAAATATGAATGCAAAATTAATCTATGAAAGAAAATATGAGTTTAATC
>MU228248.1:690277-708943 GCA_018584345.1 Thuja plicata | reverse complement strand
GGTGAATGGGTTGAGAAGGGTTAGAACCCAGGGTAGAAGTGGGTGAGAGGGGTTAGGTTAGGGTTTAAGGGAATATTAATAAATGAAATAAACTTATTTAATTCATTTAGAAATATAGGATTTAATTATTAAAACAAATAAATTGCTTTTTAATAATTAAGTGACTATAGCCTTTTTAATTAAATTAATAGGCTAGGGGAATGGGTTGGATTGCAAGTGATTCATTTGATTTAGAGATTTATTTAATTCCATTATAATTAAATACTATAGCCATGTTTGATTTAGATTTGATCTGATTGGTCGATATTGATGTAAATTGTATGGCTACAATAGATAATATAAATCAGTGATAAAAATCACCTAGGACATTAAATCGATTAAAAGAATTATGCCAAATAGTAACAGGGTCGTTTGGACATAACTCGAGGGCATGATCACACTTAGGGCAAATAGGGTCCGTAGTTGCGACAGACCGAAATTAGGTGGTTACAGCAATAACACTTCATGTAAGGCATTCCCTGATGAAATGAGAAAAGAATTTGAAATGTCAATGATTGGAGAGATTAAGTTCTTTCTAGGTCTATAGATACAACAAGTTGTAGAAGGGATCTATATTACACAAGCTAAGTATATCAAAGATATCCTCAAAAGTTTTGGTATGGAAGATTCCAACCCTGTTGGAACACCGATGGTCACAGGATGTAAATTGTCAAAAGAAGATGAGACACAAGAGGTGGATACTACTCTTTACCAATCCATGATTAGTAAATTATAGTATGTTGTTCACAATAAACCTGATATAGCACACACGGTTGGTATTGTTGCAAGATTTTCTTCTAATCCTAAAGAAATACATATGTCTACAGTTAAGAGAATCTTTAGATATCTAAAAGGAACTTAAGATTTTGGTTTATTGTACAAGAAAAGAGGTACTTTTGATCTGCAAGTCTACACTGATGAAGATTGGGCTGGAAATATTGATGACAGGAAAAGTACTAGTGGAGGAGCATTCTTTCTAGGTGAAAGATTGGTCACATGGCTAAGAAAGAAGCAGAGTTGCATTTCACAGTCTATTGTCAAAGCAGAATATGTTGATGTTGCCATAAATTGTGCAAAAATTGTTTGGATCAAACAACTACTTGAAGGTATGCAAGAGATTATCTTAGATCCTATAACTATTTTTTGTGACAACACAAGTGCTATCAACATATCAAAGAACCCGGTTACGCATTCAAAGACCAAGCACATTTCTATCAAGTATCACTACTTAAGAGAACAAGTTCAAGAGAAAAATGTGGTATTGGAATATGTGAATTTAAAGGAACAACTGGCTGATATCTTTACAAAGCCACTACTGAAATATGCTTTTGAGTATCTCATAGGTAAATTAGGGGTTCCTCCCCTATCCAATATTCTCTAAGAGCATGAAGCATGTTGCATCAATTCTATACTTTATTAGAATATCTATTCTTGAATTGATGTTAGTATGACACACTTTAGGTGATTCCTGAAGTTGTGTGGAGATTTCTGTATGCAATGAATATTTGTACATGTAAGGTATAATCCACTGCTAAAACAAGTTTTTAGGAGTATGAATTTTTGAGATTGTTGTCAAAGAGGGAGAGAATTTGATGACATTTATCCATAAGGGGGATATTAATGCAAGAGGAAGAGAATGAATTTCTACCATTTACTCATGAAGGAGAATCAGGATGTATGTTACAGTATCAAAAGATTTATTCAAGAGGGAGAACGGTTTGATGATCAGAAACAAAACTATCAACTCAAAGGGAGTAATGATAGATATTGACAGTATTGAGAATTTCCATCATCAATTTCTATAGTAATAATATAGTGTTGACATCAATACCAAAGAGGGAGATTGTTAATCAACTGATGGAGATGATGAAGACTGAGTGATAATAGGTATACATAGTTGTAGAAATAGTTAGATCAGTTGTTATTTTGTCATTGATTTCAAGCAATTGATTATTGATTTATGTTGAGTTACCATATCATAAGAAGGAGAAGTTAAATGTGTGACAAATACAGATCAAAAAATGATGAAGTAATGTTGATATAGTTGTTTGCTACTATATATTTGATGCTATCAAGTCGGTATATTTTATTTATTATGTCAGAGATTACAAAGAGTTAAGTTATGATTGAAAAGAGTTACTCTATCGAGCTAGATAGAGTCAGTCGATATAAAGTTGTGTTAGTTGGTTTCAGTTACTGAGCACCGAGAATGAGTTAGGCACCAAGCAGTGAACAAATTTAGTTACCGAGCATAAGATATTGATTGAAAATGATGATAAGATCGAATTTGATATGAAGCTATGATGATCTGGATGTTGATAAGAATTGAAGGAAGTTTGTGAGAAGATCTACAAGCGAGAAAATTCAATGAGAAGATATAAGGCAAAGATTAAGCAGTTAAACCTTATTTTTAGAATTTCAATAAAAAGTTCAAGTTACGAGGTAAAAGTTGAACGATTACCGAGTTGAGATTTGTGAAGAACATGATCAAACGACTGAGAGAAAATGATGGAAAACCTAAGAAAGGAGATTAAGGGGAAAATTTTTGTCTATATAAAGGATGCGAACTAATGAGAGACAAGATGTTGGTGAGTTGAATTGAGAAGCAAAAGAAGATTAAGGACATAAGTTACCGAGTAGAACAAAGAAGCACAAAGAGCATAATCTACAGTCTAGAGCAGAGAAAAATGGAGTATGTGATGCCAGTATTCATATGAGCATAAAGGATCTGACCCAAGCAAAGGTAGTTGCTATATTTACAGATCAAAGTTTTAATATTTCTTATTAGCATTTATAACAGAGAAAAATAACTTAATCGAGTGGATTTAATAGTCCTATTTGTAAATCCTAGAAGTAGGTGACATTCCAAAAGAGTGTTTAAAGACCTATAACAAGGACACTCCTAGCAATGTGAAGATTTTAATAGATCTAAGGTAAATCCCTTAACAGGGTCACATCTAGCAAATGTGTTTGTAATCTTTAATAGGATAAGTTCTTAACCGAGCATACTTCAGAAGGATACATTTTTATTGTGGGTCACAATTCCCACAGAGGTTTTTCCCGTATTGGGTTTCCTCATTAAATTTGGTGTTAACTAAGTTTTAATGATTGATTTTCATATTATGAGATGTATGGCTATTTAAGTTGTTAAGTTATTTGGTGAGTCGGTCATTACTAATATCAATTCTACCAAGTGAATCAGTGAGCTAAGTTTTAAGTATTTAAGTTTGATTTTGTTTGATTCACCCCCTTCTCAGTGGACCAGCAACAGTAACTGATTTTTTTATCCATGGAATAATATTTCCTATGTGTTGTGTCTACACTTAATCTCAATTCTTTCATAACATCAAAAGGCATAATGTTTATAGTAGCCCTAGAGTCAACCATACAATTCCTTACTAATTTATTGTTAATCAAGAGTGTCATATAGAATGAATCAATCTAGGAAGGAATTTTGGTCAAAGAAGTACCAATATATACCCTAGGCAATATTTCTTCACCTTTATTTTTGGCAGTGTTGTTATGTTCATCAGGTACACTATTCAACAATTTGACGGTACTTTTCTTGTACTATGGGAATTTGATCATCTCCAATAGTGGAATAGATACCTTCATATGAGATAAATCACTCGTGATATCAAAGGTTGATGTAGAGGTACTCATTGGTGGATTTACCAAGTCTATCTTCTTAGTATTTTTAGCTTTGGATGGATTGACCAATTGAGTATTGTCACCCTTTGATTTTATCTCTGGTGGTTTTCTTATTACTACTGTGGTTCCCTTTGGCATTTGCACATTTTCTTTTATGAAGAGTCCAACAAGCTTAGCTTGATCTGCATTAACCACTCTATTCCTTAGATTATAGTTACTTTTTACTTGAGCAACTGTTTCAATAGTTAGGGATTTAATTTCTTCTTCAATGGGTCTTTTCTATCTAGGAACATTTTCTTCATCATCTGATAATTTATTTGGCATATAACAATATTGATTGTATTTTTTTGAACTAAAATCAATTTCACCTTCATCCTCAAATGAATCATAGTCATCAACACCTCCAAATGGTTTCATTGACACTATTTTGATAGTTTTATTAGGATCAAATTTATCATCTTCCATATTTTCCTCCAGCAAAGTTTGTGCTACAACACATTGTTGAGGTGAATGAGGAAGGTTACAAGTCACACACCAGAGATTATCACTAACCATATGATTACCTTCTCGACTTAAACGATCTGTTGCATCCCTACTTTTCTTAGGCATCTTAGGTTTCCCATCTTTCCAATTTGTATTGTATGACATATCTTACAGCCTCATCCTATCATTCCTACCAAATTGCGGTCTGTCATTCCTGTTAAACTGAGGTCTATCATTTTTACCCACTTTTATTGTGAGATCCTTCAAAGAACTTATTAATTTATCTAACTTGTCTTCTTCTTCATTTTGCTTTGAGGTTCTTGGATTATGCAACTTGACATCATCCCTTCTTCCCACTTTACTAGAGGATTTTTTGTTATTTTCAACCGTGACTACAAATTTGCATGCATCTTGCAAAGTATACAGATTTTTGGATCTGATTTCATAGTTTTTTTTTCTATCATAACCATCCATATAAAATACTAGACAAATTTCATTAGTAGGTTTCATTCGGGTAGGAACTCTATTCAGCAGTTTATGAAACCTCTTATTGAACTCAACCACTAATTCGTTGTATCCCTTCTTTATACTAGTTAACTCATGTAAAGAAAATGAAGGATCATTATGATCACCATATTCTTCAAGGAAATATTTTTTGAAATCCACCCATTTACTGATCGAAGCATCATGCATTCCTTTATACAATTCTCTAGCATCATTAGTCAAAGATTGTACAAACAACTTCACATAGATTTCCCCATGGGTTACTTAATGGTTCTCCATAGTGTTCTCAAAGGCTCTCATATGACTTTCAACATTTTATGCAACACTTCCTCCAAATTTAGGGATGTCAACTTTCCATTCATTCTTTATGTCACCCAGAGCACCAAGGATTTATGTAAATTCTAATGGTTTGTATTTGTTAACATTCATGAGGCATCTTGTAAATGCAAAATGATTTGGTTGAAAATGAGATCCATGGTTTTGAGGAACATACTGGTACTGACAATTGTAATTGTTGAAATTCTGATAATAAGGAGGAGGTGGTGGTGGATCGTGCACATGAAAATTTTGATGAAGGGGCCCATAACCAGATTGGTCATAATATCATGTATGATAATTACCTCCTTGTTGGAAGTGGGCATTATTATCAGGTGTAGGCTGATATCTTGGCCTTCTATTTTGATCACTTCCATACTGAGCATTGTTATAAACTCTGTTACAATTTTGATCATTTCTCCCCCTAGCATTTTGATTGTTTCTTCTTTGTTCTCCTTCAGGGATCCTTTCACCTTGATTGGATCTCTGGGAGTTGTGTCATGAGCCATAATTGATGTGTGTGTGTATATAAATTAGATTGAATATTGCTAAGTCTTTACTTAAATAATCAACATTAATAATATTATTTATCAATTCATAATTAATAATATTAATCAATATAATATTGATAATTAATCAATGTAATAATATTAATGTAGCTATTAATATTAGTACTAATAAATCAATATCAATAAATGTAATTATCAATATTAATCTTAACAAAGCAAAGAAAGACGCGGTAGTTTTATTTTTCATTTTTTTATTTTAAACAATAAAAAAACAAAGAAAAATGAGGAGAAAATATAGGAGAAAAAGGAGGAAGGATTTATTACATATGGAAAGGAACGAAAAAAAGAAAATATATGAAATAAGAAAAGATGTTCACTAGAAAGCAAGAAGTTAATTTCCCTTCTTTTAAGGAATCCCTCTAAAAAGGTATGTAACTTCATTTTAAGACTTTGATATATATAAGGCCTTTTAGGTATAAGGTAGGGCAAGATAATTTATGAAATATTTTTATGTTAATAAGTAATAAACTCTAATGAATATTAAATAAATTAGATAGGCAATTTATAGATGTATATATACTCTCTCTCTCTCTCTATATATATATATATATATATAATTTTATTTTATTCCAATATCTAAACATAGTCTCTTAAGCCAAATGAGTTCCTGACAAGCAGGAGAAGTTTCCATAATCTCATCTTCAATAGTGGAAAAAGAAACCACAACCTATCACTTTTGCATCCAGTTGACTGGAGGACCAAATAAATTAAATAGATAAGTACCGGTGGATCATCAATTTATCACCTAGCTAGTCTGAATCCATGTAACCATGAATATCAAGAAAATTCTTGTCTCTTGTTTAATTACCATGATAACACGTAGAATTATCTAAGACACCCTTAAAATATATGAAGAATCTCTTAACTACATTCCAATGAACTCTACCAACATTAGAGATATATCTAGAAAGAATACTTATTGCTTGGGCAATGTTTGATATAGTGCAGACCATAGCACATATCAAACTTCCAATTGCACATTAGTTGTTCAGATTAATGTGTCTCAACCTTTGAGAATCTTAAAATTTATTTAATTGATTTATTTCAACTCATTATGCATATTTTATTCATCATATCTTAAGAGTTGTGTTGCTAAGTTATTATGTCAATTTGTGAAGCCTATTTGAGTGTTGGCTTAGTACATATGTAGTGTAAAACATGGAATTGTGCAACATGGCACTTGGGCACTCTTTTGGAAAGAGGATTTTGTAAACACCTCTCAAAGGTACATGTAGGTGTCAAGTGTGCTTGTTTGTTAAGATAACACTTGGCGGGATACATGGAGGTTACTATGTTGGTACTTGCAGGTTGAGAGGAGTTAATGTTTGGCAATTTATATTTATGTTGGGTTCATTATAACAGACATATTTATGCATATTGGATTCCTAAATGTGTATTTAGAAAGTTTCTATGTAACATGTGTTTTTGTATATGGAAAGTTACCATTATGGAAATATGAGTGCTAATTGATTAGAAAGTTGTATTTCCAACATGTCAAAAATATAGAAAGTTGTTGTTTTGGACACCACTTGTCTACCTTGGCATAGGAGATGGTTTTGGAAACCATGGGCGTGTGTCTTTCATGTATTGACCTTTATAAATATGTTAGTGCCTTAGTTGTTTTCATGAAACACTTTGGTTATTTTCTAAGACATAGTTATGTTGTCATGATTGCTCCAAGAATCTTTGTTGTCGCAGCTACATCTCAAAGGCATAGAATCTAATATTGTATTATAAATAATATTATCATTGATATTAAATTGATTTGTACTTTTGGTTTGTGGATTTTTTCCCATGTATATATGATCTCCATTGTTTTACCTATTAATGTGTTTGAATAACTCTTGCCTTTGTGCATCTAAATTTGTAACTATATAATGGTGAAAAGGGAAGTAATACAAAAGGATAGGTCAAATTACCTCTTTTTTCCAGTCAATTACACATTCAGAAGGCTTATAACCCAATAGGTTGAAGAGGTGACTCAAACACTCAGTGAGATAGTAGATTTATTCACTAAGATATGTGATTGAAGAAAAGGAAAAGTTGTGTTCAAGTGATTAAAGTGTCTCATTAGGGGATGTTGTAGAAATTTGTAAATAATAGACAAAAAATAATTGAGATTGAGTAGAAAGTTGCAAATATGGGTAGCAGAGTTGAAGACTGCCCTGTAGGTAAAATATGAGTAGAAAATGGCAGGGACATAACAAAATTCATCTTGTGCCTAAGGACAAGACACTAATGACATCATGTACATGATAATTCTAGCTGAAACTTTCAGGGTCTTTCCATCTATGTCCGATCTTCCCAATCTCAATCTGGTGGCTCCATGATCTATTCCTCCACACAAAAAAATGAGGAAAAAGGATTTGGAAAGGGATTTGCCTCAGTAAAAACCCTGTTTAGGATACAACCTTGAAATGAAACAAGGGAAAGTTTGTTGTCATAATAGAAAAGGCTAGATCTAAAAAATGAAGTATATCTTACCTTGATAATGCAAATGCTTTCATTAAATGTGATCAAATATGTTGATGCAATATCTTTTAACTAAACACAAAAACCTAAAAGGAAATCATGAAAAGACAAAACCTCATGGAATAGATGTTGCACTTTGTCACAGTGTTATATTAAGTGATGATAGATGAATGTAAGTCTCTTTCCTTGATATAAAACTCCTTTGATTGGCCTCCAATGGGGAAAGAAGCTATATCTATGGAAGAAAACACCTTGAATTATTGAAAGGAATAAATTCTTGAATGCTTAAAATTTGATGTCTTTTGAGTGCTTAATTGCTTTCTTGCTCTTCATATCTTGAATACTTGATCGTTGATAATGAATGCTAACAGTGGATAATGGATTCTTACAATAGATCATGGATGCAAAAATGAGGAGAGATAGGGGGTTTATATACAAATCACAACATTTTAGGAAGTTAAAATTAAGTAGGTCAACCATGGGATTAGATTTCCCCCAAAACACAAGCACGAACTCTCAGGACAATTCGTCTCAAAATCCCAAGGGACAGGATGCCAATGGTGACCTATACTAGGGACATGCATCCAATGGAATCCTGTACCTAGGAAAATGAGGTCAAATTTGAATTGGGTACCAAAGGAAAAAGGTATGTGTGGGATTTCCAATTACAACCCCATGTGAGGTTGGGGCGAATTATGAAGGCCAAAAATAAGCCTATGGGGCCTAGGTGATGAAATGAATTATGAGATTGGATAAAAAAAGAGATAAACACATCTAGAAACAAGGTCCATCCTTGAGTTTAAGAAATATGAAAAGGAATGGATGACCCATATTGAATTTAGGTATTCATTAAGTACTATATGAGGTCCTACCATAGAAAACACACCATAGTAGGCATCAAATGATCCTCAAATTGAACACAAGTTACGTGCTTATAATTTAGGACTATAGATTTAGCCCCAGCTTTAGCGAGATTACGAGACAAGTTCATGCTCACGATAAAGGAAGAAAGAGAGAAAGAGATAGAAGATGATATACGAATTGCAAAGAGATAAGACATCACTAAGTTTAAGGGCATAAGCTCCCTAAAAAGGATCTCAACTCGAATATCTATGCACAAGGGCACGAAAACAAAGACAAAAAAAAAACACAAACACAAAGAGGGTTAGGACTAAAACTCAAAATCAACTATTGAAAGAGACTTCAATCTAAAATATCTCATCCACTAATTTCATGTTCGCAAAGCTATTGCAAGAGCATAACTAACCACATAGAAAGGGAAAGAGCATCACTAAAGATGATACAAAAGTTCATGATCTAACCCACTAGCATACCTGAGAGAGAGAGAGAGAGAGAGAGAGAGAGAGAGAGAGAGAGAGAGAGAGAGATTGTGTTATGTTAGGTGATCCATGGGAGAAGAAAAAGAGGAAAAGGGTAGAAAGGCTAAAAATTTGCGTTATGTTAGTTCCACTTATCCCAAAGAAGGAAGGAGAATCGATGGTTTAGAAAGCTGTGTTATGCTAGTCATTACAAATTTGCACATAGGGGCAGATTTGAAATTTTGCAGTCAGGGGCGACTTGAATTTTTTTTGCGCACATGAGTGGCTTTGAAAATTTTCACTCAGTATGGCTTGAAAGCGTTTTGTGCACAGGGTGGCTTAAGGACCAGCCTTATAGAAAGCATTGTCTCCACATGGATCCATAAAAATAAACAAAAGGTGATTAGTCCTAAGAAAAGCATTGTCTCCTTAGGGATTAATAAACAAAAGGTGATCAGTCCTAAGAAAAGCATTGTCTTCTTAGGGATCAATAAACAAAGGGTTGCATAATATACAAGGTAGTGCGCATGTATGCCCCCTTCCTTATGATGACACCATAGGTGGCATCGTAAGGATAGAGAACAAGGATACCTACTTACAAAAGCAACAAGGAATTATTAAAACAATAATATATGTCATAATCTTAGCGAAGAGTGAAAACTCTTGTTAGCTAAGGAAATACATAATTGTGAAAGGATATCTCACAACTAGGAAGAGACCCTTGAGAGGAAGAGATCTTGGTTGTAAGGCATCTACCTTCAAGAGGAGTTCTTGAAGAAAGATAAAATCTCTAAGAGAAAGAGGGGAAGAGAACAAGAATGTGCCCTTTTAGCCCCCTATCAATAGGTGAAAAAGGGATGCTTGATGAAGGATGACATACTTTAAGATTCTAAGTAAGGGAATATATTTATAATTAATATATATTTGCAAATAAATAAGAGGTTGTGATCAAGGATACACACCTCTTGTATAAGAGAGAATATCAAATCAGAACAAACAATTATTTATAAGAAAAGAATGTCACGTGATAAACAAATGCCATTGTACTACAAAAAGAAGATCCTTATAAAATAGGGAATAAAATGAGGACATGGAACCATGTTCGCCAAGTTCGAAGAAAATATAAATACAATACATATTGTATGCCCTTAGTGATAGTTTCCTTATAATAGACATGCACTTAGAAGCAAAAATAATTTTCAAAGTAGGATACAAGTCTCAAGAAAGGACATCACATGAGAGAAACAAATCAACAAAAGAGAAAGAAATGAGAAATGTGGGCAAAGGAATAATGATATCCTCTATATGTTGGATTATTTTATAGTAAACATACCCTTTTAGGCATGAAAGAGGATAACAAGCAAAGACAAAAGTACTTTGTAAAATAAATTAGTCTTCAAAAAGAATGTACCATCATAAAATAATAAAAATCCATAGAAAGGCAGGAAAGATGACATATTACACCAATTTAGTGGACAAGTCTAATATACAAGATATACCATTCCAAGAAAGGAAGAGATTTGTAAATAAGGATTCTGGTTCCTTTAAAGAGGGTGATTCTAAGCAAACAAGTCCATGTATGGAAGGACATCAAAGCATAAAGAACATGACCATCAAAGAGATAATAGATCCTTTGGAAAGAAATTATAAATGAGATGATAAAAAAAAGACCTTGCCCCCCAAGTGAAGGGACAATGATCACTTCTTATTGTGATGCTCATAATGTAAATTATGCAAAGCAAAGAGCCCTAATAATGTAAGCTACCACCTTTACATAATGGAGAGAAACATAAGAGAAAAGGGAGAGGCTAAGGTATGTTTTAATGTTGAGGAAATGCAAAAGATCTATTGTTAAACAAACAAGAGATCTATCAAACAAATATTGCACAAATTGTCTAAACTCCACACAATAAAAAAGAGAGTGCCTATTACTATGATGAAAGAAATATATAAATTCACCATTTATAGGCCTTTGATTTTTTGGAAAAGTTGTATAAGGGAATCAAATTCGTGAATCACATCTAATTCTCCAAAAGATTCTTTTAGCCAAACCCAAGCGATCGTCAAAAGGTGACCGAACAATGGATGATGTTGGTAAAAGGATATCAAGGGGAGGTTTTCATTGAGAGGAAGAAGGAAAAGTAGTATCTGGGGAAGTAAATCCGAGACCACACCTAGTGTTATGTGAAGGAGGATCAATAGGCACCTTAATACCTTGTTCATTAATATCAAGTCCTAACCCATTGTAACCTTGTTGAGTAGTGATATCGTACCCCACATTGTAATTTTTTTCAATGTAGAGGGTGAAGGAGGTTGGTCTTAAGATTTATGGAAATTTGTGGTATAAGGAGGAATAAGAGGAGGAGTATTCTCTTTAGGTGGTGCTCCTTTATTATTCTTATCATCTTTAGGTGGTGGAGAAGAAGAAGGGTTATCATGATCCTCTTGTCTACTCAATATTCTTGGAGAAATATCATCAAGAAAGTGTTGTACATCGAGATTATGAATAATTCTTTGATAAAAGGAGGATTACTTAAGATCATCCAATGATTTGCATGAACTAGCTTCCCTAAGACTATCCATTAAAGTAGGTTGAGGAAGAGGAGATGTAGGTCTTGCTAGAATGGGATCATTAGGAGCTATATCTCTATCATCATGATTACTAGTCATTAAAGGACTAGGATTAGAAAGATTAATATTGTTTTTATCTTTAGGTTCATTAAAAAAGGCTCTTTTGTAATCCACATATTCCATGCATATTGTTAAAATTTTAATTTTAAAAACACATGAAATATTGATAAGAGATTTGAAACATGCCTTATAAGGGAGAAAGATATTATATAACCTCATAATGTCATATGCAAGAATACCATAAAGGAATACAAACATAATAACATGCAAGAAATCATGCTTCACTCCTTGTGACTGCTAAAGAGAAGTAAGGATAAAGGTAACTACATATGTTATGACACACCAATCTAATTTAATCAATTCTATTATTAATGAAATTTAGTAAGCACAAAATGAGATCTAACACCAAAATCAGAAGTATGTAAGAGGAGTTGGGCTCACCGAAACGAATAATGGTGAAAAGGGAAGAAATACAAAAAGATAGGGAAAATTACCTCCCTTTTCTGATTAATTACACATTCAGAAGGCCTATACCCCACTAGGTTCAAGAGTGACTCAAAAACTAATTAAGATAGTGGATTCCATCACTAAGATGTGTGATTGAAGACAAGGAAAAGATGTGTTCATGTGATTAAAGTGTCTTATTAGGGGATGTTGTAGAAATTTTTAAATAACAGATTGAGATTGAACAGAAAGTTGAAGATCTTCGTAGTAGAGATGAAGACTGACCTGTAGGTAAAATCTAAGCAGAAACTAGAAAGGATGAGAAAAAATTCATCTTGTACCCAGGGATAGGCCACCAATGACATTCTGTACCTCATAATTTTGGTAGAAACTTTCAGGGTCTTTCTATCTGTGTCTGATCTTTTCGATCCCAATCTAGTGGCTCTGTGACCTGTTCTTCCACATAGAAAAATGGGGAAAAAGGTTGTGGAAAGGGGTTTTTCTCAGTCAAACCCTTGTTGAGGAATCAACCTTGAAATTAAATAAGGGAAAGTGTGTTATCATAATAGCAAAGGCTAGATATAAACAATGAAGTATATCTTACCTTGATAATGCAAATGTTTTATTTAAATGTGATCAAATATGTTGATGCAATAACTTTTTACTTAACACGAAAACCCATAAGGAAATCATGAAAAGATAAAACCTCATGGAATAAATGTTGCAATCTGTCACAATTTTATATTCAATGATGATAGATGGATGTAAGTCTCTTTCCTTGATAAAAAATAATAATTTGATTGGCCTCCAATGGGGGAAAGAAGCTAGATCTATGGAAGAAAACACCTTGAATGCTTGAAAGGTATGAATGCTTGAAACTTGATGGCTCTTGAGTGCTCAATTGATTATTTTCTCTTGATATCTTTAATATTTGATTGTTGATAACGAATGCTAACAATGGATAATGGATGTTGATAATAAATCATGGATTCCAAAATGAGGAGATATAGTGGCTTTACATACATATCACATCATTTCAAGGAGTTAAAATTAATTAGGCTGACCATGACATCAAATTTCCCCCCAAAACTTTGGCAAAGACGCCTAGGCCAAATTTGTCTCAAAATCTCAACATACAAGCCACCAATGGAAACTTGTGCCAGTGATAGGCCACCAATGACATCCTGTACCTTGGAAAATGATCCCAAATTTAAAATTGGTCCCAGAGGAATAAGGTATGTGTAGGATTTCCAATTAAAACCCAATTTGAGGTCGGGGCAGATCACAAAAGCCAAAAATAAGGCTATAGGGCCTGGTGATGAAATAAATCATGGGATTGGATGAAAAAGAAATAAACACGCCTAGAAACAAGGGCCAGTCTCAAGTTTAAGTAATATGAAAAGGAATCGATGACCCATATTTGAATTAGGTATCTATTAAGTGCTATATGAGGTCCTACCATTGAAAACACACTGAAGTAACCATCAAATGATCCTCAAATTGAACATAAGATGGGTGCTTTTAATTTAGGACTATACAGTAACTTATTAAGGTTTTGTAAAAATTTGTTTGAATTCTCTCTCTTGTTAGATTTTTCATTAGGAAGATTTATTTTCATGCTCTGGTTTTCTCTTTGTTGGTAAAGCACTCTATGCATGTCCTCCATCTTTGATAAAGGATATAAGACTATCTAAAATAGAGAATTTTGTTCCAACTATAAATGGAACACATAGTGGTCTACTATGATGCATGTTAAAAATATGTAAAACTAAATTCCAATACTTAATCTGGCCTCACCATGGATTTCTATCCACTCTTTCTCTTCTAATCTCCATCTAGAGAATGTATTTAGCTACACGAAGATCTTTGAGTTCAAATATAATTTCAAGTTGAGACTTCATTTCTGAAATCATTCTTTTCCCCTTACCAATAAATAACATATCATCAACACATAATGCAATATATAGGAAATGATCACCATCATATTTATGATTTAAAACATAGTGGTTTGAATTAGAAAACTCCAATTCCAAACACACACACACACACACACACACACACACACTCATCCTACATCTTAGGAGTCTATTTGACACCTTACCCAAAAAATTATAAACCAAAATACTTTTACCTTTATGACATAGTGTTATGATTGTATCATATAAATATCCTACTCCAAATCACCATGAAGGAAAGTAGTTTTCTCATCCATTTTCTCAACCTCTAAATCATAAGCACCAACAATTGAAAGCAAAAATCTAATCGATGCCATTTTTTGAAAGAGAAGGCAACATCACACCATGATCGAAACCCTCAACCTAAAAGTAGCCTTTAGCAACCAACCTTGATTTATAATTCTCAATACCTTCGTACGAACCAATATTTTTCTTGAGCACCCATTTAGAACCTGCAAGTTTTTCTCCTTTGGATTTACTCTTGATAAAATGTACTGTTTGATATATAAAAGATCATAGGACAAATCTAATTTAACCATAACCAAAATCTCTTCCATAGAACATTTGAATAAAAACCACAAGATGTGATGTATTTGACTAACTCTTATTTAAAGAGAGTCAAACAACTTGGGCTCTATTCTTTTTTGGTATGAAAATTTGATTGACTGACTTAGATGTAAGCTAATCAGGTCTTAATGCATGCATAAACAATCAAATGAATTGGTAAAACAAATTGATACAAAAACAAAAATATTTAAGTAATCTAATCCAAAAACTTAGCACTGTTTCAAATTATGGATTGTGGAAATATGACATCATTAAAAAAAAGCTACAAAAATGTACAACAATAAAATTGAGATACAAAAGTGCATTTGTGAACAATCAAAGCTCAAAACTAGTGGTCATGCAGTATGCTAGGAAGTACATTTCAACAAGTATACAACTTTTAGAAATTGCCTAAATCTAACATCAAAATACTTGAACCTATCATTCCTTTAAGTTTCGCGTCAAATTACTTGGTTTATGATTCTAGGCAGCCTAGACAAGACCTTTTTCCCTAAGTTTTATTGGTAATCTCTATCTTAAACTACTCAATTCTTATACGACTACAAACTAGGGATAAATCTATATATAAAATCATAAATGAACAAAAGAGGAGGAAAATCATATTGTAATTGTATAGGGGATTTCCTTATTCAAGTCCATGTATTGGTGTTTCCATTTCCACAGATAGCTAAGTTGGATCTAAAACAAAAGTGCATGCTATGAACTTTAAGTGTGTCTAAAATTTTGGTGAGAAAATAAGTACATAAAGACAAATAATAACCTTACTCATGTGTGCTAGAGTAAACCCTAAATGAGACAATCAAAAGGTGATGCACATATAAAATCAAGAATACATGTATCACATAAATAAACACGAGTAAGTGATAAATATCAAATTTCAAGGCTAAAACTTAGAAATGTAAGAATGACATCAAATCGTACCAAACCCATTAGGAGACGTACAAGCTAATCATCAATTATTAGTTCCTTATCATCCTCCAACATTACTTGAAGCTTCCATCATGATAAATTACTACCGATGAATACTTTATGAAG
The DNA here is from genome assembly GCA_018584345.1 of Thuja plicata. Lineage (NCBI taxonomy): Eukaryota > Viridiplantae > Streptophyta > Pinopsida > Cupressales > Cupressaceae > Thuja > Thuja plicata. The sequence goes on along the minus strand of MU228248.1, from coordinate 692,959 downwards.
ATTTGATGAAGACTTGATGTGTTAATAAATAATGCTCAATACCCAGGAACAGTCTACTAGTTCTGTTACTAGTGGCTACAGAAACTACAGAGTTCTACTTCACTTCTAAATAAGCATGGAAATGATTCCTACTCTAACAAAGTAATTCACTCACCAAGTGGGCTCCCTTGGATGAGTGAATAGAAACACAATCAAGATAAAAGGATTGAACTCAAACTATGCATTCTATTCATTCATGAAAAATAAATACACTTGGATAGATAAAATAGTATTATAGCTACAAAAGCTTCTATTCAGAAAAATTGACTAACTCCCAAGAGTTACAATAGTCATCTTATTTAACGATAAACTATAACTACTCCCTAAATCTAAGATCACTCCATTAATGAGGATTGTTACATATACATAATGTCTTATAACAGAAATAACAGTCATTAAGAATAAGTCCTCCCATAATATAGTGTGTTGTGGGTCCTAGATCTGTGTGCTGCATTTAACAGAAAACTTTACTGACTTGTTCCTTATGCGAAGATCTTGTAGCAATGCCTTAACTTGCTCAAGCGCTTACTTGACTTCTTCAACACAAAGGCATCTTGTAGCAACGACTCGTTTTGACTTCTTCAACACCATTATGCTGATCTTTAAATACGTCATGACTGATCCCTGCAAAATGATTAATGCACACACAACCTTCGATACATACATATTAACATCATTAATATTAGGAAGAAAGTGTTAATTTCTCATTAATACTCTTGCAAGGCATATGGCTACAGGAAGGAAACTACCCAAAAATATAGCATAGGCAAAGGATCATTCATTAGCATATATAATTACTGTATTCTTGCATTTCTGTCCATTAGTTTTAAGCAAATATACCATGTTCTTCTATCATCCATTTTCCTACTTTATGTCTTTACACATATAAAATATACATATAAAACCATAAGTCCATGTATTTGTTTTGCAAATAAACTGTTTGAAAAGAAATAGAAAGCACTTAGAAAGATGGCCATTTAAGAGGCTCATCAAGGATACCTCCACTTTTCATCTTCCCATCGAAGAGATAACCATCACATTGGAGGATGTTTATGTTAGATTAAAAATGTATTTTCACTTATTAATTAAATCACTATTGATTTAATTATTAAGTCACCTTTTCACTTATTAATTAAATCATTATTGATTTAATTATTAAGTCACTTTTTATCTCTAGTTCACTTAAGCTAAATTTTAGGCATATAATAATTAATTATTTATTAATTATTATCATGCAATCTGGGTTTCTCCACCTTCTGGGTGTTCGATCTCCTTTATAAGGATTGATATCTTTGTAATTATAAATTCTTTTGTAATTCCATTCCATTATTATTGAATCAATTGAGGATGTTTCCTCTTCCACAGATCTATTGTTTTTGGCCTCCATGGCTTTTGTTTCTCTCTTTTTGTGACAAGTGTTTACATGCAGGTGATTCTTGGGAGCTGTAGGGCTGATAGTTTTTCATCAACTCTAATATGGTATCAGAGCTCTGCCATTTCATGCCCCTATTCTCTTCATGAGAGTTTTTTGGTCTTTCCCTTCAGATCTATTTTTTAGAGGTTTTCAATGAAAAGTTGTGTGGATTTGGGGTGGAGATATTTTCACAGCACTGTGGGCACAAACCAACCTCATGATCACGTCCAGAATGCCCCAAAACCCCTATTTTCATATAAGGCACGTCCAATTTGGACACAATTGAAATTTAGGCCCTTTTTTTTGCATGCACGACCTTGGCACACTTTTAGAGGCAAAAAATCCCTTGGTTTTCACACCGCCTCTATTTCTATGCCACTGATGTCAGCAGTCGTAGGTCTGAGATCTAGGTTAAATTTGATGGTCACCAACCTGTCATACAACTTGCCCTTTTCTTCATAATGAGCACCTTGTGATTTTTTGCTCATATTTTGCGCATACGATATCAAATTTTGACCTATCTTATATTGTCAGAAAGCTCTTTCTGAGTTCTATCCAAATTTGGAGGTTATATTTTTTTATTTTTCCATCTTGCATGGTTTTTTTAGTCAAAGTCAGGGTTCTTTTTTGCACTTCAGGACTCTCGTCCGGACTCTTCTTTTTGACTTCCGCATGGCGCTGGAAAGCTAGTTCAGTGCTCTATCTTATTTCATGGGTGTCATGCCCAGATTCTGCTATAGGTATTTTTTATTCATAGTTTTTCCTTTTTGCAATCTGGTGGATCTCTTGGATGTTTGAGGTCCTAGGATCATTTTTTGTGCATGTGATGACTTGTTTTTAGCTGTTATTCATGTTTTTAAAGCTTTCTGTCATTCCTGGATATCATAGACATCTATTTCTGTCGCATTTCCTTTTTTGCAAATGCACTTAAATAAAGCGCCATCTGATGCATGCTTGGGTTCATGCACATTTTGTGCTTGATTGTACTCGCACTATACTATAAAGTGTCATGGGGGGTTTGATGTTTGCTTTGTTTTCCATCTACCTTTGTCAAGTGAGTGTTCATTCCATGATATTAACCTCATGACGTGTGTTAAGAGATTGATTCTTCCACGACACCATCCTTTCTATTAGTTTGTACGTTCTTTATCATGCTATTATTCATGGCAGTCTGATTCAGTGTACTTGTCATGCCTCTCCCTGCTCAACATTATGGGGGGGGGGGGGGG